>OY829505.1:22268119-22425198 GCA_963691665.1 Clepsis dumicolana | reverse complement strand
CCTTATGTTAACTGGCTATAAGGTCTGGCGTATAGATATGTTTGAACTGTTGATTGTATAGAATATTGGAGAACTCGACTGTACGATACGTACGCTGGTAAAATTGAACACCGAATCAAATTAAAAGCCAAAGGATCAGAAATGAGAAATGAATTTTGAATTTGAAATTTAGAAAAAAAAAAAAAAAAAAACAGAAATTAATGTGTTTAAAAAAAAAAAGTGAATCGATAAGTAGACATAGGCAGACAAGTAGACAAGTAGATAAGTAGACAGCTATACCAGCCTCGTTACAAAAACTGACGAAATAGCAGTTTTTTTTTCCGTCTTGATTTTTGAGAAAAGCACTATATAAGCACTAAGCCACGGACAGAACAGCAATTGCCGACTTCGTATTATTTTAATAGACTCGCAAGCTCGTTCGTTAAAATCAAATACTCAGCCTGCAATTGCCTACTTCCTGGCCTAGACAATAATGTACTATTTCAATGGTATACTAAATTAGATGAAGATTATTGTACTCGTATGTGAGTACTGTATTGCATGAATTTTTATTTACTTAAACTATTTTTTTGTTCTTATCTCTCTCTGTCGTCATCATGTCTAACTTCTTCTATACTTAGAAAACAGTACCGTGCCTGACTGACTGACAGACAACGCACACCGTAAACTACTGGTGCTAGAGACTTGTAATTTGGCATATGTAGTAAGTACCTGGTGTATCATAGACGTGTACTAAGAAAGGATAGTAAATGGATGGTTTTGAATCAAAGTGACTCAATTTCTGTATCTGTAATTTTGTCATAAAAAATTGTCACTAGTGTCGATTTCGTGTAATTTGAGGTCAGTGCATGTGTCTTTTTTCTGTGCGGCTACCTCAAAAGTCACGTTTACAAAAACCAACCTGCCAACATTGCACAGGTAAAAACCGGGCAAGAGCATGTCGGACACGCCCGCTACGTCCAGGATAAGGTTCCTAAGCCATTACGAAAAAGACCTGGCATAGATACCTAATTTAAAGGTATTTTTACACGACTGCCGACGAGAAAAAGCGTGTATTGTCATCGCACCTATTCGAAACCAGTGTTAAAGATGTAGTGCAAAATGATTTTCCTTCGGGAAAACTCTGATCTCAATCGGAATACGATGGCACCCGGACTGTCAATCAATGATTGTATTAAATGAGTGACGTTGACGTCTCATATGTCAATGTGAAAAATATTATTGTATAATATAGAGATGTTACAACCATCTTCAGTAACTTAGGAAATATTCAGTTTTATTGTCATTAGTAAACAAAACATAATCTTCACTTTAAAACATAAAGTGCATCAAAATAAAGCTTATTGGTAAGTATTTACAAGAATAAAACTCAGTACCAGCCTACTTTAAAACAGCATCTACTTACGGAGCTAAAACGAATTTTATGTCATTGGCGTCCCTCTCGCATCTAAGAAAATAACCCGCGTGTGATAGGGATCTAGATAGAATTTCTTGATGGGTTACCTAGCTTAATATTGTTTGTTTGTATTTTTATTTTTTCTGTAATTCTTCTTACTTGTTCAATTTTTTTCTTATTGTAGGTTTAGATATGCACTCTTGAGTTATTGATACATTTTTTAGAATTTGCTATTTCTGATATGAAGTACAGGTACATATATTAAATATAATTCCTTGGACTGGATTTTTAAACGTTTCCGAGGTTTCGGAATGGTAATACAACCTTTTTATAAGTAAACTGTAAATATAATCAAAACTTTTGCGTGTTAGCCACTCTATATACATATTGGTCTGCTGATGCGACTTATCCCTACGGCTGTAAGATGGGTACTGAAGCCAATTGAGAGAGCACGATAAATACGAACTGTTCCGATAAAGTGCGAAGGAAATGAATTTTGCACTACATCTGTAGCAGAGTCCTACTACGCAAACTGTACGCCGTGTAGGGTCATTTTATATCGGTTACTGACATAGACACACATAATTGACTATTACTCCCAAACCTGTAAAGCCTGCTTACCTCTGATAGTTTTCCTTTTAAATTCACTATATGTACTACTGCTCTGATTTATTACATTTCCAAATATAACAGTTTCTCTTGTCGAGGGGGGGGGGGGGGGGGGGGGGCACTGGACTGCAACAAAAATAAGAAAAATAAATAAATATCATGGGTCAAATTGACACCAATTGACCTAGTCCCAAACTAGGCAAAGCCTGTACTATGGGTACTAGACAACGGATAAACATACTTATATAGATAAATACATATTTATATACATATTAAACATCCAAGACCCGAGAACAAACATTCGTATTCATCATACAAACATCTGCCCCGACCGGGATTCGAACCCGGGACCTCAAGCTTCATAGTCAGGGTCTCTAACCACTAGGCTATTCGGTCGTCATCAGCATCCCCGGAAAACTAGAAAATGACACCTATATCTATTTTCAACAAAAAAATGTGTCCGCCATCTTGGATTTGAAAATGGATGTTATTTTCCTAGTTAGCTAATAACAAATACCTAGTTCGCGCCGAAACTTAACAATCCGACCACAACATTATTAAAACGTAGTTTTAAAAGGTTTGCAGTTGACTTGAGGTCTTATTTTGTTTCAATAGTCGGCGACTTACAGTCTTTGACAAATGCCGCCTCCTCCGTGTTAGGGTTTTTAAATAGGCGAAACAATATATGTAAGCCCTAATACGCTGGAAGTAAGATTTAAAATAACCTGCACACACAATCAGCGCTTCAAGCGGCTACCCAATCCTGGGGTTTCGATACGCTATGCGGTAGCCCGGGTTAACCCATTGCAAGTGGTTAATGTATTAACCGGTAAGCCGTTTAAAGGGCTACCGTAATATACGGGTTTTTAATACCCAGCGTTGTAAGAAACCCGTTCAAAACCCTTGGGCTACCGGGTATTAAGGTAACCGGTTCCGGTCCCTGAACTGAGGTCGACATTTAGAAAATGTGTTTTTAATACAGTTGCTTAAAAGGTTGTATTTTTGTACTTTGTAGCTACGTATCATGCGGAGAATTGTATTTTTCGTACCTAGTGCTTTTTGCTTTTCCAAGGCGCCGGCGGCACCGGGCCGCCTACCTTTCTCCTCCTTCACGACAGGGCAGCCCCCGCCGGCTCCACCGCCTTTGGTGTTATTGTAATTTTCTCGCAAATGTATTAAAAAACGTCGTTTGGTACACGTGCGGAAGTGTCATTTTCACTCGTCCTGAGTCTCGACCCTCGCCTCACGGCTCGGGCCTAGACTCCCCAGGACTCGTGCATGATGATAAACTTTCCGCACTTATATCAAAAAGTGCTCTTTCAGAAAAAATATCTACGTTCATCGTCTTTACGTTGGAATAAATATAGTTTTGGTATACATGTTTTTTTAATAGAATTTTGACTTCGGAAATCTGCCACTGGACATCTTGTATAACCCAAAAAAGTTAGGTTTATTTTATTACTAAGACGTTTTTTCTTGACATAAAGGGCTGTCCCATCTCAAACTCTACCCTTGCATATTTGTTATTAACTTGAATTATTTATGATTTTGGCAGTCTACAAAACAATTAACAAGTTCATTTAAAATGCCCCGTTTGACATTTCCCTCGAAAATAAAGTTAATTACGTTTGCGAAAGTAACAATAACAAATACAAACAGACAAATCCTTTAAATTCTGTTGAGAAGTCAAATGTTTTATGATGCTGACGTATTTGACGTATTTTTTTGTAGTTTTTGCATCGATATCTCATCACCATCCTCCTCTATATACACATAAAATAGTTCAGTAACTGATTTTTATTTAAACTTGCAATGAAATATTGACGTTACATCCCCAATAATAGGCCAGGACGTATCACGTTTCCGGCGCGGATAGACGAGGTGTATAGGAAATAAAATTTCATACAAACTTCCCGGCCTAGGCCGACAAGATACTCTTTTTTAATTTCCATTCTACATATATTTGTGACACAGCGTCACGTTTAGAAAAACGTTAAGCCATTTTTTTGTTTTATGTAGTTCATCCCGTAAGAGATAGGCAAATAAATCTGAGTTCATACAGACATGTCTGTTTTTTTTACACTACTGCCCAAAGAAAAAGAGTGTACTTATTGTGATTAGGGTTCATGTAAGTATGTAAGTAACTATTTATTATTGTTTGTTAAAATTAATAGTAATAATCCTCCTAGCCGATTCCGGCTACGGCGACCGCTACACCTCCGATTTTTGTGCCCCCATATGACTCGCGTAGCCAATCTACCTCAAGAGGGTTCGTGCGCACAGCGAGCACGTGTATTATAGTTGTCCCACGATAACTCTGCAATGAACTGACAACAGTAGAAATCTGAAGTTCGTTTAAGGCAACACTGATTTATAGTCAAACAACACGTTTTTAACTTTTGATTAGATTAAACATTAAACAGGTCATCGTTCATTCACCATCCACCATTAAAATACTTCTCATAATTCGTTTTCTAGATTTTTAGGATTCCGTACCTCAAAAGGAAAAAACGGTTTATTTTGCCTTCGGGTTGTGAACCCACCCATCTTAGAGTAGATAATTCGGCCTTCTAATTATGTAAATGAGAGCAGAAGTGGATATAGTTTATTTAAAAGGAAAACTATCTGAGATAAGTACTTAGGTAGGCTTTACAGGTTTACTAGTAATAATTGACCAACTTTGTTTGTCTATGTCAGTAACCTATATAAAATGACCCAACACTACGTACAGTTTGCTTGGGAGCAGGGCTCTGCTAACACTGGTTTTGAATAGGTGTGATAAAACGATGGCTCCTATGTATATTATTGTAACTCGAAAAAGACAACTTAACAGGTGAGGCGATTGAAGTTGCAAATTTTAACCACAAGATAATTTCTCAACCGATCATGATCAAATTCGGTACGGATATAAAGAATATGTATTGTGTTTTAACGTATCTAGTTAAATATGTAATAAAAAGCATGCTTAACTAGATATACACCATGGTGTTTCTGAATTTTTTCTTACTATACTGTTCGTTGGATTCCATGTAGAGATCATTATGGTTTGTGATACTAACGATAGTTTACGCTGGAAAATGTCTTATGTTTTACTATGGCATGTAAAAAAAAGCCATGATTTACGTGGAGGAGTTTTAATAAAAATGTGTTGCATGTGTAAGAAATACAGTAAAATTATATGTAAAAAAGTCTAAATCGCCTAGTTGTCAAAACCTGATAAAATACAAATTTTGACTTTCTACAATTCTTTTCCATATAAACCTTAATTATGTCAAATTCTTTACTCTTTAAAAAAAGGATCCAAAGTTTTCGCTTCACGTAATTATTTATTAATATAATAATACAGGATATTGAGTTGGCTAGTTTCACTCAAAGGAACTAATAATTGGCTTTTTCATAAAGGATATTAACGGTTTCGATTTTATTAACTCCAATCCATTACCTTCATTTGCTTATAAAATACAAGTAACAAGACTGCTAGCAATCAATAGTACCTATTTTGAAAACAGAAAGTTTATTTTAATTATTTTTTACGGTACCAGTAACTCTAAACCTGATTAAAGCAGACAAAACATTAAATATATGATTTGTTTATTTTGTTATTATTTGTAAGACACTGAAAACAATCAAAATAAATAGCTTGTTAAAAAAAACAATTTTCTCTTATAGTTTGTTATGTGAATAGGTTTTAAAAAATAATCGACATTTCTATTAAGCTATGAGAAAACACCTTTGGGGGAAAATGCCTTAGTCGCCACGCTTGGCAGGCGGATTGGTGACCGCAGTTATACCAGATAGTTCGCGGAGGACGCTGCTGCCCATCCTCCGGTTTATCCCTTAGTCGCCTTTTACGACACCCACGGGAAGAGATGGTACAGGGGTGGTACAATTCTCGACCGGCACCACACGGTAATGCTCGCTGACCTCAGCAGAGTTTCCGACCGAGTTGGCCTGAGGATGAACATGGACAAGACGAAAGTCGTGTCCAATGTCCATGTTGTGCCAACTCCCGTAATAATTGGGGTCTCAGCGGTCGAAGTTGTTGACGACTATGTTTACCTGGGACAAATGGTCCAGTTAGGTAGGTCTAACTTCGAGAAAGAGGTCACTCGTCGAATCCGATTTGGCTGGGCAGCGTTCGGTAAGCTTCGCAGTGTTTTTTCGACCAAATTACGGCAGTGTTTGAAGTCAAAAGTCTTTAACCAGTGTGTGTTGCCAGTGATGACTTACCTATCTGAGACGTGGGCGCTAACGATGGGCCTCATAAGGAAGCTCAAATACACTCACGAGGGCGATGGAGAGGGATATGCTCGAGGTTTCTATGCGGGATAGAATCAGAAACGATGATATCCGCAGTAGAACTAAGGTTACCGACATAGCCCGAAGAATTGCGAAACTTAAGTCATAGAAGTCTCCGAATAGCAGAATAACTGTTAAAAGATAGGAAAAAAGTCACGAAACCAATTTATAGTGAAAATTGTTTTGATCTTCGACTAAAAGCTCTCCTAATACCGCACTTCATGCTGTTGAGAACTAAGTTGGGACAATAAGTCGGCCTCCGTTATTCATATCTAAGCGCCTAATTGCCCCCACACGCAAAAGTTTTTGCCATAAATTTTTCAGTTCACCTTGCTCGTGTCTTTCGTTTTGAAGTCGAATTCAATTCGCTGATAGTTTTTGCCAGAAGTAAATTAAATAACAGATGTCAACGAAACAAACTTAGTAATAAAATAAACATACAATGACAATGCAAAGAAAAATCCGTTAAGCCGCTGGACTGGAACCAGCAACCTCGGTAATCCGTACGATGCTCCACCAATTGGGCTATACTTAACGTTGGTGTACCAAACGAATTTTTCAATGCCTTGTGTCATATTTTTTATTTGGAAGATCCCTCCTCAGCGCCATCTATGAGCAGCTTAATCAAGCGGCTTACCCACTTCTTTCCATTGCATCCGCATGCATTGCATTGTTTTCCGGCTTTTTCTTTGCATTGTCATTGTATGTTGAATTTCATACTATGAATGTTTCAAAAAAAAAAATCAATAAATCGATTATTTTCATTGATTAAGAAAATAGTTCCATCTCTTGCCACTAATGCGTAACCCAAGGCCCGCTTTTTCTGTGAAACTGCTGGGCCTGAAATTTCGAAGAAGTACAAAAAATAGTTCTTCACCTTTATATTACTGCAAAACCTATAAGAAGTCTATGGTAGGTATTTAAAGTAACATAGAAAATTAGGATATTTCTCAAGATTTGTACATAATGAGTTTTATTTGCAATTAATGTAATTAACGTAAACGTATTTTATTATCTACCTCAGATTTTGAAGTTTTTCGCCTTTTATTTCTTCGAAAAATTCGCAGTGGGTGAACGTTTGAGACAACGCCTTTTCCTGATAATTTTATTTTACCTAATTAATTAAAAACAAAACTTACGCATGCGTAGTCATAGGCACGCGCCATTTTTGTTAGTTAACTTGTGTATATTTGTCAATTTAGTATTATTTCATTAGCTGTTTTCTTACAAATTGACTGAAAAACGTCGTATGACATCTTTAATAATTATGATATTTGATACATGCGTACAATCGTATGATACACGGATTTTAACTACTTCGTGACACGAATAAGTAAGATTTAGTAATTACTAAACAATATTATTGGATATTCCAGTGACCCGAACACGGATATGTAACGAAAATAAATTATTTTTATAATATGGAGGTCTTTTTTAAGGAACAAATTTGAATACCCAATAAATAACATTTTGCAAACTGTACGAAACCGCCACGCGAGTGTAACTAGCACTTTGCCTGGTTTGTATTTTATTTTTATTTGTTTATTTACTAAGTGTTGTTGATTTTTGTACCCAATCAATGTTTTGAAAGCATTTAATGATTAGTTTATAGGATAATTCTGCTTAAGTTCATTTTTTCTTGATTACTTGATTAAAATAATCTCGCGCGGTCTAGCAATTATAGGCGATACGGTGTCTTAGTGTCTCTTGATGTTTTACATTATGTCAGTGTAATGACAGCTAATGAGTGAAGGTCGCATTTTGTCAGCGCTAAAGAGGTGCGTGCCCTGTCTTTAATGTTGAAAGTCGATGGTAGCAAACCATAATTTTGACGGCTAATATTCGATACTTGATAGTCTGATCAGTTTAATAATATCAAATAATATGCTTAGTATTGCTGCAATCAAACATTCACTTATTCCGGTCGTGTCTGTTGCCTGTCACATTCACACAGGCATCTTTTTTCATCTTATTCGTGTCAATAATGATACAGTATGCTACTTTTTTCTGTTGTTTATCGGGAAATAAATTTATTGAAAAAAAAAAGTGATTTCACTTGTAATTAAACCAAAAACTGTTTAACAGCATTTGTGAGAAGCAGTCCTGTTAACAGGTACAATTTTTACGTAAACAGTATACCTACTTATTTTATTTATATGTATATTTTAAGGCAACGGGCTTAAAAGAGGTTTAATTTGGTTTTTAAGCTCCTTTAGGTATTTAATTTAATTTATTTGTTAATTATGATTGATATCAGATAATTACTTATTTTTTTTATTCAGTATAATTATTAATTTTCTGATTAATCTTGCTGAATTTTCTCAGTTAAAAACGGAACTGATGGCGAAGTTGGAAATAAACCGAATGCGACGCGGAAACATAATACATAGATGGCATTTTCTTTTTCGAATGTATAAGTGTATTTTATTATGGTTCGTTCGTTTTAAGTATACTTTCCTACCATTATGTGACATGAACATGTAATAAATATTGTGTGACAACACCATGATCCGATTAGATTAAATTTTCACCACTGACAACGGGGTCTGGTGAGAACTAGTATTACGAGGGTGTTCATTCTGTGCCCATAGGCTGGGGACACGTTGTATTTACGTCTTGTTGTTTTTAGGGTTCCGTACCTCAAAAGGAAAAAACGGAACCCTTATAGGATCACTTTGTTGTTTGTCTGTCTGTCTGTCTGTCTGTCAAGACCCTTTTTCTCTGGAACGCGTGGAGGTAGCATGCTGAATTTAATATCAAATACTCAAGCCTGCGGTCCCTTGAAGCTGTGAAAAAATCAACCTTCCAAGTCAATGCAATCAAAAGATACAGTTATTAAAAATGCCATTTCCATAAAAATTGCCGTACTGAGAAAACCTAAAGGGTACTTCCAATTGTCCTAGAAGCTCTGCTAACACTGGACTTTTAAAACACTGGGGAAAAGCGTTAAAATCTTTCTACGGAACCCTCGTGCGCGAGTCCGACTCGCACTTGGCCGGTTTTTTAATAAAATACCTGTGACATACGGACGGACGGACATGACGAAACTATAAGGGTTCTGTTTTTGCCGATTTGGCTACGCATCCCTAAAAAGGGAAATACGTTTATATGAAGAAATAACTGCTAGCGTAGTGCAGAACGACTGCTACAGCAACGGTGTTTGTTGTCAAATTGGTGGGAGGCGCAAGCGGGGCGCGGGCGGTGACCGCGGTGGCAGGTGCGCGCCGCGCCAGTTCCGCGACTCTCGCCGCTGTGTCGGCACGTGCTGGGAACAGACATGTAGCCCCGATTCGCGTCTCCGCTACTCGAGTGACTCAAGTGGTGTGTTGTTGATTGTTAACTGTATTTACAACCATGGTAGTGCTAGAAAGTGGTAGCGCTTTACTTGAACCGGCGCTTGCGCTCGATGGTACCGCTGCTGCTTGTCTAGAGCGAGCATACGCACAAGCGGATGTTTCATTGAAACTTTTACCTAAGCGTTACATTAATCTTCACCAATGGTTGTCACCTGTAGCAACGTCTCCGACTGCAGCTGCCGCTGTTGGAAAAGATTTGAAGTTACAAATAGTAAGTTTCGTGATTTTTTGTGGTGATCTTTTGACAGCTTAATCTTGTTTATTTCTTTTTAGTTCTCTAGAAAGTTGAGTGAGTTTTTCTAGAAAAACAAATGATTGATAATTACAATTTAGATCATTATAATTACCATGCCGTTGAAACTATTGCCATCTTGTTACATATGCAATGATTTTAGTTTGTTATATGATAGGATTTTTTGTATTACTAAATAATATATTAAGGTGAAATCTTAAAAATTGAGGATTCGTATTAGGGCCGTAGTTTTTATTCACTTTCGGTATTAGTATTATTTCAAAAACCTCTATTAAAAATATCATAAGTTTTTCCTTCATATTTAACACATTTATTCAACGCGATAAATGTGCTAAATACTACTTACGATTATCCCAACCGATTGGTACCTAGCAGTCCTGAAAACCAGATTAGAAGGGTTTTTTTTTATTTTTTTCACCTCAAAGGAAAAACGGAATCCTTATATCACTTTGTTGTCCGTGTGTCTGTCGGTCAAAACTATTTTTTTTTGGAACGCATTAGTGCTGTCCCTTGAAGCAGTGAAAAAATATCTAAGTCAACGCAATCACAAGATACAGCCATTAATTAAAAAGGGTGGTATAAAAGAAAAACTTAAACGGTACCTCCGGTTCCGGTTGGGCTAGAAACCTGAAATTTGGTATAAAGGTAGCTCTTACAACACAACTAATAGGATAAATTTGAAAGTTCAGTGTTTCAGTGACCAATATAAAGTACCATCTGACATTGCTGACATTTCGCTCTGCTAACACTGGCTAATTTAAAATATATGTACGTGGTCCTAGTTTTAGTTAGTTTAATATAACAAAACCGTACACAATCAATTAACTGGTGATATTATAAGTCTCGTCTTTAATAAATAATATAAATAACTCAATTTTTTGTTTTTCTAGGCTTAGGTATTGTACAGTCGAGGAAATTAATTCCTGGCCCACCATAGAACATTTTCATAGTAAACGTCAACGATTTTCCTTGTCAAGCTATGCGATGTCACTATGGCGTTTACTGTGAAAAGGTTCTATGGTGGGTCAGGAATTAATTTCCTCGATCGTACAAAGAGTTAAAACTCTAAAATGTTTTGTAAGTATTGTAGTAAATTGGACTATACCTAAACATATTTGCAATATTTTAACATGATTCCACCGTGAAACTCAACAATCGTAGTGAAAAATAACAAACAGTGACATACGTGAGTGATCCGTTTATTGCACTATATTTGCAATAGGCAGTTAATTTTCCATTAGATATGAAACAAGTTTGCGCCATCCGCTGTCTCGCCTCTAAGAGCTTAACAATTAACATCGGCAACAGCACCTTATCATTAAGTTGTACCGCATGGTCAAAAAGAACTATCGGCTATTTCATCACATGAGTATCCTCATGGGGGGGGGGGGGGACAAGTGAACAAAGAAAGCTTGAGTAATCTTATTTTTGTGCTTTTGTACCCGTAGAACATTTCAGTCTGGCTAGCACGACTCGCGCGAGATTATGTTACCCGTCCCGTTGCATTTTGAGTTACAGAAAAGGACGGCAGTTGTTCTCGCTCGAGATAGAAGTCGCACTTTGAGGTCAGAGGATACATACAAGAACATGTACGTACGCATGTAAGTTGTCCGTGTCAAATTTTTGACATTGAATTATACCCACATAATAGGCCTTGACATCTTTTACAGATGATTTAAGTAGCATCGCGACGACACTTGCGCTCGTGACTGTAAAGGCCGATTCGGGATAGGATCCCCCGGCCACACGCGCGGCAAGTATACGCACCCCCTGATGGTCGCAACATAGGCCGGCCAACGGGCCTCTTTGCGTCTGCAACCTCTCCCAGCAAAATGTGCCTAGGCAAACGGACCCGCTCCATGCGGTGCACGTGTCCCAGCCTCTGTTTCAGTGTGGCCGTGATGCTGGGAAGCTGTGCCGCGCCTAGAACAGACTCGTTCGTCACGCGATCTTTCCATGTGATACCTAGTATGCTTCGAAGATAACGCATATGGAATGAATTTAGCCGACGTTCCTGTTTGCATATGTCGTCCAGGATTCTGGCCCGTACAAGAGTGTGCTCAAGACACACGCTTGGTAAACAAAGCGTCTTCGTATTCAGCGTAAGATGCTTGTTTTTCTAAGCTCTTGCACGAAGCCTCCCGAACGTAGTGGCCGCCTTACCGATGCGGGAGTCGATCTCTGCATCGAGTGCGAGATTGCTCGACACTTGCGAACCCAAATAGCAAAACTTGTTGACCACCTCCAGAGCAAGATGGCTGGAGGTTCTAGGCATCCCTGCGCTAATACTACGGTCTTCTTAGCGTTGATAGTTGTGGATATGTAGATTAGATGACAAGCAAGCACAATCAACAAAAAAAAACTAGAAGAAAAAGTATTCTTAAAAACGTTTTTTAAGGTTCCGAAGTTAAAATGGAAAAAACGGAACCCTTATAGTTAAACACACAATGACAATGCAAAGAAAAATCTGTTAAGTAACTGGACAGACAGTCACGCAGAAACACACCCACATATATTAGATTTTTCTTTGTCATTGTATGTTGAATTTCATACTATGAATGTTTCATAAAAATAAAAATCAATAAATCGATTATTTTCATTGAACCTTATAGTTTCGTCATGTCCGTCTGTTGTCTGTCTGTCTATCTGTCTGTCCGCGGCATAGCTCAGAGACTAATGGTACTAGAAAGCTGTAATTTTTCTAGATATATTAATTAGGCCCAAAAAGTGCTGAGATAAAATCTTGAAAATTTGTTTTTTTTTTTTGTTTTTTAGGTAGTGTGTGGTATTATTGAATAGGTCTTTAAAAAATATTGGGGGTGCTCAAAGATCATTTTTCGATAGTTATTCGTTAGCGAAATATTTATCTATGAAGTGCCCATTTTTGTTGGAGTCAAGTGCCCCCCTCCGCGCCCTCTACCAGAGAAACTGTTGTATTTGGAAATGTGAAATCAGAGCGGTAGTGCATACAGTGTAATTTATGAGGAAAACTATCAGAGATAGGCAGGCTTTACAGGTTTGGGAGTAATAGTTGACCAACTTATTACGTTTGTCTATGTCATTAACCGCTTCCACACTTAAACCATTATCCGAGCTTAAATAAATTAAAATTAAACCACCTTTAAATGAAAAACACTAATTTCAGGAAAAAAAAACAGTGTAATATAGGACGTAAAAACACACAAAATAGTTATTATTAAATTACTTATTGAAAAACTTTCGTACCAAGATAATATAAAAAACCTTGCAAAATCCAGAAATGTTACTTATATATTTACAGCCTTTACAGTAGGGAAGTGATGTTAAATAAGATTCAACGAGATATGCCATTATTCATAAACGTCACTCAAACATCCATTAGTTAAAATAGGTTATGTCTTCTTCTTACTAACGGAACTGTCAATGTGACAAAAGAGGACAAACGAACTTTAACGGCATTTTAGTTAAAGTAGGTTTATGAATAATAGGTGTTTGTAGTTACGAGTGCATGCGTCATTGTGAGAACAGAGATTGCATTTTTTACGTGTCTATATATGAGAAGAAAAAAGTAGTGGCATTCAGTTAAATTCGTAAACTTACCGCCTGTTTCATCACTCTCCAATATCTGATCTGGCACATGTCACATTATCATGCCGTCTCTGTTTATTTTGTTAGAACTAACAGAGATTTCATCACGATTATTTTTGAGATATAGCTTTTCTAAGGGTGATTAAACAGGCCCTAAGTACTTCATCTATATAAAATAAAAAAGTTCATTGACCTTTCGGACACTCGACCAGAGTTTTTTAATTTATTCTCTGAATCTTTATTTATTTAGGGGCTTTGATAACTGGTGAACATGCCAGCCGCATACATAACGACCTGAGTTTGCAGAATTTCTAAATTTGGTTGTATGGAGTCTCAGAATGCCTTCATTTTATAATAATGTTCAAAATATAAGGTAACGAAACAAAAATGGATTTTGTGGGTATTTAACTTTCCGTCGAGTTCTGCAATGTTTTTTTTTGTTAATCACAATCTGTCTGATGTACCTACCTATACTGCCGTATACTACTTAAAAGAAATAGGGCCACTAAATATTTTAATCGTTATGTGAAAATTTTATGAGCCAATAATATGTGTATATTTAAACAACAGTATAGTATAGGGCTTTTGTTTTTAATCATTTAATTAACTAGTCAATTGTTTAACTTATTTCAATCTACTGTTCAATATAATTTTCACGTAACGATCAAAATACTTAGTGGCCCCTATTTTCTTTTAAGTAGTATAGTTAATACATTTCTGAGCAAGTTGGAGAAATAGTAGTTTACTGCAGAGGCAGGGAAGGAAGAGCTTGCCAAATGAGTGGATTTAGGCAGGTCGGGTAATCCATGTTCCGCTCGAAGCTTGTATAATGCTCTTCTCTCAAAATGCGAGGAAATAAAATGAGTTTATAATTTTATGTTTATTGGTCTGTATATCATGTACTTACCTATGTGCTTGCCAGGCGAAGATACCTTGATAATTAAAATACGTGTGGCAGAAATTAAAAGTATACGGTATACTTATACAGCAACATTTTCTGATATCTCTAAAACATTAGCGGAAATTGTAATTCATATTTTGTCTGAAATTTAAATATAAACTTTACTTCTTTACTTCGCCCTGCTTAGAACTAATACTTATATCAAGTTATGCTGCTTGACTGAATGATTCTTGATCTATGATACAATTTTTTGCTATTGAACTACTTGAATTTTTTGATGTTGACCTACTACTGAATAAAATGTACAAATAAAAATTGGTCCCTTTGAATAATCGCAATGTTTCCATCATATTGAAAACGCTGCGAGCCGCCAGGCCATCCCTATTGCATCGCTCCAAATGCTCCCCCAACCCAATAATGATCCCGCGCTAATCGCCATTCTCACTCTCACCACTAACTGCAAAAAATAGTTATTTATCAATCTATCTGTATAAATAAAATTAATCGCTACATGTATTGCAAAGCGCAAAACTCGAGAACGGCTGGTTTCAAGTATCGTTATAGTCTAAGGAAGGTGCTTATAAAGGGAAAAAATATAAAAATTACTAGGAATAACGAAAAATCCTTATTTTTCTTTTACCCGTACAAAGTGCTTTTGCTACTTATCTTCTATCTATACCTGTTTCTCTGTAAGAGATCGCTTTTAAGCGATAAGACCGCCCATTGTCTACCATGCCTGTTTTTCTGTACTCCTTCTACTGTTTTGTGGTTTTCAATAAAGAATATTTGTATTGTTTTGTATACCTATAAGACTGACTGACTGACAGACAAAGCACAGCCTAAACCACTGGACCTAGAGACTTGAAATTTGGCAAACGTACGAGGGCTGTTTGATAAGTACCCGTTTTCAAATGTTATTCTTATCACTGGCTGAAAATATGTATACGAAGGTTTTAATGCATCCTTTATGGGTCAGAAAAGGTAAAAATATATCACAGCATTCTTTTGTTTTTTTTTCGTTTAACGGCTGTTGAAGGTCAGAATTCGATTTCAATTTGCAAATATGGCGAAAGAACAGTTTCGTTTGTAATTCCTTTTCTGGCTTTGGAAGGAAAACCATGTGAAGAGATAAAAGTATAGATACAAGGTGTTTACAAGGATAATACACCTTCTATGACAACTATCAGATATTGGTATAACGAATTCAAACGGGGCAGAACATCCGTCTTTAACGAAGACCGTTCAGGCCGCCCTAATGAGGTGACGCCGAATTAAGCTTAGAGAAATTGTTGACACTATTAATGTTTCAATCGAGTGGGTACAATATATTTTAGAAAACAAATTAGGGATGAAAAAGGTATCTGCGGGATGGGTGCCGCGTTTGCTCACAGAGGAACAAAAGCTTATCCGAGTGACCACTTCGAAGCAACGTTTAGCAAAGTATGGAAGCAATTCTGATGAGTTTCTGCTTCGTTTTGTGACTGTAGCCGAAACGTGGATTCATAACTATACCCCAGAAAATAATGAACAGTCAGAGCAGAGGATCTTAAAATGCGAATCGGCTCCAAAGAAAGCAAAGACCGTCCCATCGGCCGGAAAGGTCATGGCGACCGTTTTTTGGAACTCACAAGGAATCATACATAATGATTACTTACAAAAAGAAAAACGATAACAGGGCAATACTAAGAAAATTTCTTGAGCGAATTTTATTCTGTTTAAAGGAATGAACGACCCCAAATAACAAAAAAAAAGTTCTTTTCCACCACGACAACGCACCAGCTCACTCGTCCACAATCGCAGGGGCAAAATTAGAAAAATTACGCTATGAATTGCTACCTTATTCACTTTATTCTCCAGACTTAGCCCCTATAGGGCTTTTTTTAATTCCCAAACCTAAAAAAATGGTTTAGCGGAAAGAGATTTGCGTCAAATGAAGAGGTCATTGCCGCCACAGAGGCCTATTTCGACGACTTTCCAAAATCTTATTTTTTGGGTGGCTTATTAAAGCTAGAATACCGCTGGAACGAGTTTATAGAGCTAAAGGGTGACTACGTAGAAAAATAAATATACGTGTCCAAAAAATACATAAGGCTAGTCACACTATAAATATTAATTTAATTACGAACTGCTTTGAGGTCTATACACGTTAGACTATGTTTGTAATTTCCTGTTTTTATTTTTTCGTGTATTACTTTTTTTAGTACGTTTTTTAGACGAATCTTTGCTTAACACACCCCAAGAACATTGTTTGTAACGAGCCCAAACACGGCTGTGTCTGGGGTGGTCTTTCTTAGGAGTTCCAGTGCCTGCCTGACTGCTTCATCTTCATAACCTGTAAATAGTGATGTCACAGACTGGAGTCTTATAAGCCTTCTTAATAGGACTCCATTGCTCGATAACTTTAAACTTAGTGTGTCTCTCTCTCTGTGTGTGTGTGTGTGTGTGTGTGTGTGTGTGTGTGTGTGTGTGTGTGTGTGTGTGTGTGTGTGTGTGAGTGTGAGTGTGTGTGTATGTGTGTGTGTGTGTGTGTGTGTGTACGACTCCTGCGCTCGAGTCCTTTTACCTCGGCGAGGCGTGTTTGTGTCTTTTTATACAGCGAGTCGTTTCGTCGTGTCAGACAGCTCTCGATTGCCGAAAAGCGTTCACTAATTTCGACCGAGAAAATTAATAGCGTTTGGCCTAGCTTGACTCATTTAAGTTTATCATGCATGGGTACCCGAGTTCGAATCCAGGTAATAATGTGTTTTTTTTTTTTTGTTATGGTTTCCATACAATAAAAAGATGACGTCATAACTCCTCTCCTAAGGTAATTTTTTGTTTTATTCTATGGGTGAAAAAAAAACTGTTTAGACCTCAAGTATACGTGTACCAAACGGCTATCCTGTACATCAATTTGCGGTTTTCCTACGAATTTGGGGTCGTACAACTTCCACTAGTTTTTATGAGAATTGAAAATGAGAGTTATGTTTTGTGTCGTCTAATATATAAAGTCGGAAAACCAGAACAGGATAAAAGAAACGACACAGAGCGAGATGACGCTCTACAACACCATTTTGACACGTTACTCCCAAACAACGCATTTTTTCTCCGGATTTTTAAAGCAATTCGATTCTTTGATCTTGGGGATCGCGAAAAACTTGAGAAAATATGATATTGGGTGTGTAAGTTTTGTATATTAAGAAAAATATACAAAACGAGCCAAAAACGAGTGATCTATTATCTATGCCATTGTTGCCGTTCAGGGATAGGTACAGAAAGCCATTAATTATCCTGCATTGCTGTCTACGGAAATTTAAAATTTTATCTATGTAATTTTTTATTGATAACATAAAGCAAAAAATACGTGCCCAATATTTTTTTTCCGATAACCTGCCTGACGGAATAATTAGAAATATTACTTTTTTAACCAGAGGACGCATTCCTATTGCTATAGAGATTCCTTACGTAAATATATACCGTACCTGCATAATATAATATTCCACGCGGGCGGAGCCGCGGGCGCTCTCTAGTTTTGTATAATGTGCACTTTTATTTTCCTGCTACAGCGTAACCAAGTATCATAGGCTAGTTATTATATAAGTTAACTTAAAGTTTTAAAAGTGTTATTATTAAGACAAAAGATAAAAGTTTACAACGATTGGAATAGCATTGGTGCTGAAAGCTTGAAGACTAAAATTTTATATAAATATCCAATTTTAAGGACACATGTGTTGGGGTATGCAAGTTATCAAACATTTCCACCCCAGTAGATGAAACGATTGCTTTTTAACTTTATTTACTTTGATGAGTTATCCTACCGCGTAGTAGATTTAGTTCGGCGCCGACATTGCACCTTATCGCACTGCCCCATCTGTGTATTCAACATTTTAACCAGGAATACTGGAACTGAAGAATATTCGTTCCGATTCTCTACTTGCGGGGAGAGATTTATGAAATCTTGTCCTCGTTATCTAAATTGAATAGATTATTTTTGTTTTAGCAATAGATAGTAAATTAATTACGGGAAGATGTAAATAATGTTTTTCGTAAACATTAAATTTTAGGATGCTATTTAGCCGAAGTGATTTATGAGTGTAACGTTCACGATAGTTAAAATATTAAGTTCTACAAACGCTACATTCTATGTCGTTGAGTTTCAAATTTGAGTCATCTTCAAAAACAAACGTAATTTACAATTAAAAAAAATATTCGATACGAAGCGTGCTCGGTATGTTTGTCTGTAATAATTAAAAAACCAGTCAAATTCATGATAGGTATAATATTTACGTATGCCTTCGGCTTCTGAATCCATTATAGAGGACTTAAAAATATGAGTGTAGATAAAGTAATGTATGCAACTCTACATAATTAGGCCTTAAAACAATCGTGTTCGTGTTTTAAGGACCCTCATTACATTATATAACAGTCGCATAATAGTAGTTTATTTATTTATTTTACAAAAATTATTTACGCAGCATTACAGTCTTAACTAACTAATACACTGTGAAACTACAAAAACTAAAGTAAACAACTATAATAGGATCACACGAGTGTTTTAAGGCCTAATTATGTACAGTTGCATACATTAATTTATCTACACACATACTATAAGTACCTACTTCAAGATGATTTTAGAAGCCGAAGGAAGGCATAATTAATCGACCTGTCACGGATCAGTCAGTTTTTTTAATCATAGACAAACATGTTACTTTCGTTCTTACTTGTATGTCACTAATGCTCATCTAACACCGTCTTTTTGTTGCCTTGTTTGCGTGACTAGACGTACTGTCCATATTTAAAATTAAATTATGTTACTCTTAATCCAAAAAAAATTGCGTAGGTAGTTCTTACAAGTTCGGAACATTTTCAATGAGCATAACATTGCTGACTTTTCGGGCAAGCTCTCCCACACAACACATACATGGATTTACAACAAAGAACGAGGTAACGCGAAGGCGAGGGCGGACCGTTCGAGCTGAAATACATTAGCTGCTACCAGCAGTGTCGGTGTAGCAACTGTAGCAGCGTTGTAGTATATTTTGCTAGCGGTCATTTTCGACAATTAACCACATAAAATAAGTGAAATTATGCATGCGGCCGACGACGGCGTATATCACGTCCAGTTACGGGGCACGATACCTGCCTTCCTACCTTTACATTCATTATTCAAAGAAATGTTTCGCTCTACCAAGCCGCGTCCGGAAACACGGGCTCCATTGGTGTGATTGATGGAAACCAGTTCTGCTAACTTTATTTTGTTTTTGGTCGTCGACAATTGCAGTTAATAGAAAAAAAAATATATAAAAAGGATAGGGTCTCGTTCCGTAACCGTTACAAAAAAGTCCTTGTACCTCGGAAGGAAAAACGCAACCGTCATTAAAGAGTGTGTCTTCATACTAATTGCCGTTGAATCAAAACCTATAAATAAGGTACCTACATCCAGCTGGTCCTAAAACTAGAAATTTGATATAGAGGTAGCTCTTATAGTACAGCTTATCTGATAATCTTTAATTTTTACATGTCTGTATATATCAAAGACCAATATTAAGTACCACCCCATTATTGCTTACATTTTACTTAGGAGCAGGACTCTGCTAACACTGGACAACTTGTTCTCATGACATACCTGCAAATTTGTACGGAAACGGAACCCTCGCTCGTTGCGCAAGTCCGACTCGCATATGGCCAGTTTCTTTTTTAACCGACTTCAAAAGTTAATATTATAATTAGGTCAAATGTTAAACTAGATCGTGGCTAGTGAAAGCTGAGGCTAAGATATATTTAAAACTTTTGTATTGCAACTGTAATATTATTGTCAAATGTGTCAAACGTTATTTGTCTGGCATGTCAGTTTAAAAAAATCGTTTTTTTTTTTTAAGTTTTTGCCTAAATAATGGACAAAACTATTTTTTCTACACACATATCGTATCGTAAGTCCTCTGTTATGCCTTCAGTCGGTGTAATTACAAGCACAAGAGGCATTTCATCTTAGCTCTCTAGGTTGGCAACGCATTTACAAACCCCCTGGAATTGCGAGTGTCTATGGGCAGTGGTAATCACTTACTATCAGTTGACTTCTTCGTCTTAATTAGGCCTTAAAACACTGTGTGATTCTATTATAAAAAAACCGGCCAAGTGCCAGTCGGACTCGCGCACGAGGGTTCCGTAGAAAGATTAGTATTGAAGTTCACCATGATGAAAAGCAGAGGAGAACTAACTAAACTGAACGAATGATGATAATCGTCTTAGTAGGTAACAAAATTGTGGTCATTTTGTTGTATTGAAAAGCAGACGAGAACTATAACTAAAGCAAACCAAGTCCTGCTTAAAAAGCTGTGGTGATACTATTATAAATAAAATAGGGGTAAGCGGAATGAATTTAGTTAGTTATCTAAGTATTAAAAGTTGTAAACTGTTTAGATGAAAAATTAATTAAGGAAAACGATGTTTTCGATTTTATGGTTCGTACTGTAGTAAAGTAAATATGATGATGATGATGACAAGCAAAGATTTTGAAATAAAAAGAGAATACAAATTTGATTACAGTCAAGATCTCCGATATCTGTACAGCCAACCGTTCAAAAATGTATATTCACAGACTCTGTTGCCAGTCACATAAGGTCCATGTTTAGATATTTATGAACATTTGGCTGTTCAGATATTGGAGAACTCGACTGTACAATATACCTATATAAAATAGCTAAGTAACTAAATCAGTAATGTGGCCTATTTCAACATTTATATATAGAAAAATATTTTAAAAAAGACTGAAATATTATAAAATTAAACTATAAATTATAAGTATGAGGGCTGTTTGATAAGTATCCGTTTTCTAAATATATTAATATCACTGGCCGCAAATAAGTATAACACCTTTTTAAGCCATTTTTCAGAGGCGGGAAAATTAAAAAAAATGGCATTCTTTTGTTTCTTTTTCTCATTTGACAACGATTCAGTGAAGGCGTGAACTTAAAATTGTTAAAATGGAGAAAGAACAGTATCGGTCTGTAATTAGATTCTTATTTTGGGAAGGAAAAACATGTGATGAGACAAAAGTTAGAATGCAAGCGGTTTACCATGAATGTGCTCCTTCTGTGACAGCCGTCAGATATTGGTATAATGAGTTTAAGCGGGGGAGAACAACCGTATTTGATGAGGATCGCCCAGGCCGGCCAGTTGAGGTGACTACAGACGATATGGTTAAGAAAATTGAAAATATCGTTTTAGCCGACCGCCGAATTAAACTTCGAGAAATCGTTGATGCTGTAAACGTTTCAATCGAGTGGGTACAACACATATTAGACGAAAAATTGGGTATGAAGAAAGTATCGGCGAGGTGGGTGCCGCGTTTACTCACGGAGGAGCAAAAACGGAACCGACTGACTACTTCGGAGCAGTGTTTGGCCTTGTTCAAACGTAACCCGAAGGAGTTTCTGCGTCGTTTCGTGACCGTGGACGAAACGTGGGTCCACCACTACACGCCGGAAATGAAAGAGCAGTCGAAGCAGTGGATTTTACCGGGTGAACCTGCTCCAAAGAAAGCAAAAACCGTCCCATCGGCTGGAAAGGTCATGGCGACCGGTTTTTGGGATTCGCAGGGTATTATTATACATATTGACTATTTAGAAAAGGGAAAAACAATAACAGGGCAGTACTATGCCAATTTATTGGATGAATTTGACGCCGTGTTGAAGGACAAACGACCCCATTTAAAAAAGAAAAAAGTACTGTTTCATCACGACAACGGCCCGGCTCATTCGTCCAGAGTTGTTACGGCTAAATTAGCACAGTTACGCTACGAACTATTGTCTCACCCCCCGTATTCTCCAGATTTGGCCCCATGCGATTTCTTTTTGTTTCCCAACCTAAAAAAATGGCTCGGTGGCAAGCGATTTGGATCAAATGACGAAGTCATTGCCGCCACAGAGGCCTATTTTAATGACTTTCCAAAATCATACTTTTTGGATGGTTTATTGAAGCTTTAGTATAGGTGGAACAAATGTATAGAGTTAAAAGGTGACTACGTAGAAAAATAAATGCATATATACAAAAAAAAAAAAAAATGTTTTTTTTTCCATAAACGGGTACTTATCAAACAGCCCTCGTAGGTATCAGAAGAATGGCAATTTTGGCTCGCCGTGTTGTACGAGTTAATTAGTTCTAATAAATTCTTCAATGTTTGAGAAAACTATTATATCTGCCTTGGCTGGAATAGCAATTGCTGGACTCGTAATTATTAAAAACACTCACCTGGCGCAGCTGCGGTTCGTGTTTTTAAACTAAGTTACTCGATCCAGCAATTGCTCACTTCCAAATTCCAATGCCTATTCATGAATCTACTAAATATCTGCTTTTTGAGTTGCCTGATGGTCGTTATGGTTCTGTTTGATGTGGCAGTACGATTACATATTCTTAAATATTTTATATACCTGGCAGGTTTTCCCAAACCGTTGAACATTTTCTCTTGTAATTTCCTACAATTTCCGGCCATGGTAGGTTAAACCTTGGACTGGAAAAATGTTTTTATGGTAAATTGTATCTAGTGAAATATAAAGATTAAAATGTTGTCGAGAAAAGATTAAAATTAATAGTAGTTACTTAATATGCAATACACTGTTTGGTCTCTGAAGGCGTATTACCTTCTTAAGTGAGGAATTTAATCACTGCACGCTGCTAAATTTTAGTCAAATTGCTTTTTTCTAGCGACATGTAGTAAGCATTCAATCAACAAAAATAAATGAAAAGCAACATACGAATTAATGTTTGAGATTTTAAAAAAAAGAAAAATATAGTGTGGGCAATGAATGATTGTGGATGGAATGGTCGAAAGCAGAAAGTTTGACTTACGGTCTTTGTTTGGACTAGTCAAGAGACAAACATAGTAAAGTCCCCACCCCTCGGAGGCAAGCCCGAGGAGGGGGGGACGAAGAAGGTCCCGTTTTTTGTTTTTTTGCTTATTTACATCTCAAAAACGCTGCGTTGTAGGAAATTTATTCCTATGACATAAAGAAAGATAATAAAATTATCTACAAGTTTGTCTTAAGACGCTTTTACCTATTCTCAATCGTTGTCTAGATATGAGCTCCGAAAAACCATCGATTTTCCAAAATTTAATTTTTCATCAGTTCATCTGAGAAAAAATCCACTCAAAAAAAGTTGTAGAGAGTTAAATTGTCATTAAGAATTAGTATACCTATACTAATATGTCATCTACCGTTGAAACGTTGAAAAGTTATATCAATTTTTAAATTATCGGAACTAGAGGGTTGGTCGACCCGCTTCCATTAATGAACTGTGTGCGTTCATTTAAATTTCAAATAATAGCAGTTTTAACGAGATATTTATCCACATAATCATACACAGATATACAACCCCCCCCCCTTTGTGAGCATTCATTTCCCAGGCTAATAATCAATAAAGAGGAATACATACGAGGGCTGTTTGATAAGTACCCGTTTTCTAAATATATTAATATCACTTGCCGCAAATAAGTATACTACCTTTTTAAGGCATTTTTCAGAGGCGGGATAATTTAAAAAAAAAAGGCATTCTTTTTTTTTTTTTTCTCATTTGACAACGATTCAGTGAAGGCGTGAACTTAAAATTGTTAAAATGGAGAAAGAACAGTATCGGTCTGTAATTAGATTTTTATTTTTGGAAGGAAAAACATGTGATGAAATAAAAGTAAGAATGCAAGCGGTTTACCATGAATGTGCTCCTTCTATGACAACCGTCAGATATTGGTATAACGAGTTTAAGCGGGGCAGAACAACCGTCTTTGATGAGGATCGCCCAGGCCGGCCAGTTAAGGTGACTACAGACGACATGGTTAAGAAAATTGAAAATATCGTTTTAGCCGACCGCCGAATTAAACTTCGAAAAATCGTTGATGCAGTTAACGTTTCAATCGAGAGGGTACAACACATATTAGAAGAAATGTTGGGTATGAAAAAAGTATCGGCGATGTGGGTGCCGCGTTTAATCACGGAGGAGCAAAAACGGAACCGACTGACTACTTCGGAGCAGTGTTTGGCCGTGTTCAAACGTAACCCGAAGGAGTTTCTGTGTAGTTTTGTGATCGTGGTCGAAACGTGGGTCCACCACTACACCCCGGAAATGAAAGAGCAGTCGAAGCAGTGGATTTTACCTGGTGAACCTGCTCCAAAGAAAGCAAAAACCGTCCAATCGGCTGGTAAGGTCATGGCGACCGTTTTTTGGGATTCGCAGGGTATTATACATATTGACTATTTAGAAAAGGGAAAAACAATAACAGGGCAGTACTATGCCAATTTATTGGATGAATTTGACGCCGTGTTGAAGGACAAACGACCCAATTTAAAAAAGAAAAAAGTACTGATTCATCACGACAACGCCCCGGCTCATTCGTCCAGAGTTGTGACGGCTAAATTAGAACAGTTACGCTACGAACTATTGTCTCACCCCCCGTATTCTCCAGATTTGGCCCCATGCGATTTCTTTTTGTTTCCCAACCTAAAAAAATGGCTCGGTGGCAAGCGATTTGGATCAAATGACGAAGTCATTGCCGCCACAGAGGCCTATTTTAATGACTTTCCAAAATCATACTTTTTGGATGGTTTATTGAAGCTTGAGTATAGGTGGAACAAATGTATAGAGTTAAAAGGTGACTACGTAGAAAAATAAATGCATATATACAAAAAAATTAAGTTTTTTTTTTAAAACGGGGTATTTATCAAACAGCCCTCGTATAAAATAGCTTTAGCTACTTGGCCACTGGTTCAGGGAACCGTTTACGGTCGAGTAACAATCTCTCTCTCTCTCTTTTCCTGTCACCCATTCCAAATCCTTCTCCGTGCAGGCTGTTAGACTGTGGAATCGGTTACCTTGTGACATCAGGCAGTCGCAAACTGTTGCCACCCTGCAGAATCGCTTGAGGAAGTACTGGGTTGACGGTTCCTCTTAATTGGATATTGTTTGTTCTCTAGTTCGTGTATATATGTATTTTATGTAGTGTATACTTCTTGATATGTATTTATTTATCGTTATGTTATTGGTATGTACTAGAATGTGTCTGTATTTCTATGTATGTGTATTTTAAATGCTTTAGTTAGCTAATTAGGTTAATTTCAGGTTCCGGATCCTCTTACTTTTATTTGTATGTCTACTCTTTTTTGTGATGTCCTGTCAATCGCCCGAAGGTTAACTGGTAGAGATTCCTTTAAGGGATAAGTTCGCTTTTGTACATTTGCTTTTGTTCTGTTATCTGTATTTTTTTGTTTTATGTGCAATAAAGAGATATACATACATACATACATAATAGTTGCCAGTATGTTTTGTTAATCATAATGAAGGCCAGGTAAATTACTTTTCTCCAACTTGCTCGGAAATGTGCATCTTGCCGGTGAAAAAAGCTTCCATGAAATATATGGTTGCTGGCTCAAAAAGAATTTGACAGCAATAAGCGGCCGGGAAAAAGCGGGAGCGGCCGGGAAATTTTCATTACTTCACAGTTATTGAACTTTTAAATAAACAATCCGATTTAGACAATAATCTCAAACAGCCAAAGAAGATTTTTATTTTCTTTAATGACTACGGATTAAATGAAAATGGGAAGAAACAGCGTATCTATATTTAATTATTTCAAATATTTTGTTTTCTTTAACGCGAGATTAAGTATTAAAAAAGTTAATAAATATAAATAGTTACATAGTAACGCCGTCTGTCGGTCAAACTATGAACTTCATGCTGCTTTTGATAGCGCTCAGTCGGTAGAGCAGAGCAGGAGGCTCGATGGCTAAAGCAGTGCTAGGCAGAAGGGAAAACTTTCGTAGAACTTATGAGGAACGTGAGATTTGGAGGTTAAGTTAGTTTCAGTTAATTTTGTTTTGAAAAGCGCAAATGATAAGATTTGTGAAGTAAACTTACTTAAAGAATTTGTAGTTCATTTAAGCTACAATTATTGTCATTTATCTAGTGCTGTGTTGTAGTAATGGTTACTTTTAATACCTACAGTGGTTGACTCAAACCTTAAAATACATAATAAACCAGAACCCGCGAGCGCGTCTAAATCTGAAGCAACTAAAACTATTTAGGTAAGTCTAGTGTGTTTGGTGTAGTCATCTCGGTGCACGCAAACGTATCGTGACGTGTTGTACGAATGACAATACTAATTAATCCCTTCTCGTGTCGTTTTTACAAGCAGATATGCCGTTGGGTTTATAAACAGAATAGGATCATATTTTAAGTGTAAGCACGTAGCGAAATTAATAATAAAAGGACACTGTGCAGCGTGCGGTTTTGATTGAACGCGTTACCTGATTTGTTCTATATTGTGAGTTAAATCAACTTTCATTTACTGTGCGAAAATTTTTTCAAAATCTGTCGTGAAAGTCATTCTATTTCCTCGCATTGTTGGAGAAAAGCACTATACAAGCTTCGGCCGGAACAGGGGTTGCCGGACTCGTTCTGTAGCCGGCCTCGTATACTACTCTGCCGTCTAACCCGTTCGTCCTGCAACCCCTTTCTTCCCGGCCTCTGCAGTAATGTATTGTTTCAGCCACCCCTCGTACATGAACCCTGAAAACAAGACACTCTTTTTATTGGGCAGTCGTGTAATTATATTCCATGTGTAATTAATTGCAAACCATGGATAATGTATTTCTTAAATAATACTTCATAACTGTTATATTTTTTATAGATGTAGTGTAGGTGTACATAGTAAAATTTCGAAAATACAGTGAAAATCTCTTATTTGTCCACCCTATATTTAAAGAGCTTCGCTAATTACTAGTAATAATTCTACGATATTTCAGTATTCGTAACATTATAGTAATTTTTGTACCTTGCCGTGTGCATGAATCATCAGACGGCTCACTCACCGGTATGACGATGGTGGTTTAAGAATAGCTTGCGCTCTATTTAGGAGTCCTGCGTTTGTTTGCCAGCAATATGTGTCATTGTTAACTAATTTAAGTAACAGTCTCAGCCAGTTGTTACGACACTGCGTTTAAAAAAACTGTACGCGGAATGCACTTTTCAACATGCAAGTATTATAAATGTCTTTTCAAAGATGAAATAAATAAATTTATACCTTTTCACTAATTTACCTGGTCCCATACTAAGTTAAATATTAATAAAGACTTATAAACGTCCTGGGAACATGGGATTCAGGGTCATAGCTCTTAGACCACTCAGCTATCCGATCGTCAAAACCAAAAATTGTTTTGATTTTGAAGCTCTGTTGCATTGCATCTTAGTAAGCTCGTGTTTCAAACTGAAAAAAATCAGTGAAATCATTCAGGAAATTCATGATTTTAATTGAATAAAAAAAGTAAACGAATTATAATGATATACGACATTAAACATTATTGACGAATAAATGCACATCACCTATTATGGAGTTCTAAAATAGAATAAAACCTCTTTTAAGTCCGTATATTTAAATTATTTAAATAAAGAAGTGAGTTGTGTACCTAGTTCACATCAAATAGAGAAGGTGACTTAAGAATTATAGGTTAATTTCGTATTGTATGATTTTGTTTCTTTATTCGAATTAAACTGTTTAATTTTTTTTAATTAAATTATAATAATATAGGTACATACATGTCAAGAAAATGTGCAGTGCCATCCCTAGCGATTTCAATTAATCTGCAACACTGTTAAAGGGGTATGCTTATAGTTTACAGACTTGTCCATACTGAGTTACTGACCGATCTGAATGTGCCACCCTGCTACCCGATCATTATTATATACATACTACATACTGCGACATCATTGGTGAAGAGAAATGCAAACATTATTAGGTAAAATACGATAACGTTTAGCCTGTTAATTAATTGCCGTGACCGGGAACCGCGCCCCGAGTGCAACCGCGGTCGTTGCTGCCGTCGTGAGTTCGTTATGGAAGTAATGAGTGCGACAACTAGGTACTATTATAGCTTTGTTGGAACTTATTTGCAGCTCACCGCCTACTTCTTTTTTTATTGTTATAAAGATTCAACCTTAAATTGCAGTAATAGTTAGCAGATAATATTTTTACTTCTTGGGTTATGAAAGTAAATCTGATGAATAGAGACCAGAATATGCAATTGCATTTTATGCATGTTCTTGTATGTCTTTGTAATAGGTATTTTCGATATTTCTAAGTTACGAACGACAAGTTATGAACGAATTCTGAATATCTAAAATATCTGAGTTTATAGCCGGCCAAACCGATAGTTTCTGCGAGCCAATGATACTAGATGCTGGCTAGCGAAATCTGACACTGAGATTTATTTTAAATTTTTTACCTACACACATCATAACTCCTCTATAATGCGTTAAGAAGCCGTAGGTAATGACCAGCATTACGACAGCAGTAACATTGTGTTATTACGACATCGAATTCGATATCGTTCTGTGTTTCAAATTTGAACGTCTTTAAAACCTTCGGTACACAATTTACAATAAAAAAAGTCTATACGGAACGGTATAATTTAACAAAAAAACCGGCCAAGTGTGAGTAGGACTCGCGCACGAAGGGTTCCGTACCATTATCTATAAAAACGGCATGAAAGTCATGTCTGTTGTATGGGAATACAACCCCTGGGAATACAAGCCCCACTGAAATATTTATTTTATTCTGTTTGTAGTATTTGATGTTATAGCGGCAACAGAAATACATCATCTGTGAAAATTTCAACGTTCTAACTATCACGATTCGTGAGATACAGCCTGGTCACAGACGGACAGACAGACAGATGGACGGACGGACAGCGGAGTCTTAGTTCATGGTCATTGGTCCCGTTTTTTACTCTTAGGGTACGGAACCCTATAAAGTTCATCCGTCTGGGAGCTACGATGCCACAGACAGATACACAGGTCAAACTTATAACACCCCTCTTTTTCGTCGGGGGTTAAAAATAAACAATTATGGCGGTGGCGCGAAAACAATAGTTATTTGCTATGCAAGGCAGCAAAGTTATTTTTTGGCGCGAGTGCTTGTATTGGCACGAGATGCAAAACAACTTTATTTATTTATTTATTTATTTATTTATTTAAGGAGAACCAACAGCTTATAACACAATATAAGTAGTGAGAATGGAAACACAGAGCCAATTACAGGATCTCACAAATAGTGATGAAATACATGCTTAAGCTAAACTTAAACGAGATACCATAACAATAAATAATAACATAGTAGAACGGAAACTCCCGCTCCGGACGGGCTCAAGGTGACGATATTAGAGTAGCTCGTTTAACGAGCTACTCAGTCAGGCTGTCACGGCCGGCGTCGCCGCCGCACGTGCGTTAGGTTGTTTATGCGTTCCGTAGTCTACATCTTGGAAACGCCGATCTTGAAAACAAATAACAATGACGTCAAGTTATGGTGGTGTATTTGGGTGTAATACTTACTTAAATCACTTAAATGGCTTCATTTGGTATGACAATTTTAACTTCTTTATAAGTATCTATAATAGTAGGTACTGCAGCGTTACGCTGCCGGTCTTTACCTTTTTGGTTCGTGCGCAGTTCGATTACTGGCTGGTTAGAATAAAAACAAAAAAAAAGTAAAAGAAAACGATCTATGAGAATTTGTCAGAAGAAAATGAGAGATTGTCTGAATCTAGTGGAAAATATCTGATGGTGATAGAAATAAGTTGGAATTCGAGCCCTAGTTTGTTTTGGTGCGAGCGAAACCAACTCATCAATACCTCTGCGTCTTCGCAATTTTCAAAGTTTGTGAAAGCCGGTTTTTTTCTCGGCCCCAAGTTCACCCTCCCCGAAACGCGCTCTCCGTACATCGTGCACTCCCGGTGCACGCGTGTTTGAGCTTCCGGAGAGCTTATTAGTCGGTTTGTCTGGCACTGTGCTACCAGGCATTAGCTAAGTCATATTATTATTATTATTATTTTTACCTAACTGCTGCAAGAGCAGAGTCTATCCGCGACTAGGATCTTTTGGTTACGTGTTCTTATCGTACCCAAACCTGTTATTTTAACGTTTTGTTTTATCCATAACGGTTATCAAAATTCCATACGGCAATTTATCACACTGGTCGGCCTGCCGCCGTTTTTAGTTCATATTTTTTATAATTTTTCTGTAATTTTGGCACAACTTCGTATCAGCCTTGTAAGTTAATTTAATTTCTTTTCTATACATGTTTTTGGTTCACGTGTTTTTTACTATTCTTTTTATATAATAAAAAGATATTTTAATAGTTCATGGCTTTTTTTTTAAGTGGAATAAAATAAAAATTAAATTAAATTAAACGTTTGCCTTTGCGCGGTTCACCCGCAAAGGGGAGTCGTGAGAACTATCACGGCAGTACGTAATAATGATTTATGTATGTTTTGTAAAAAGAATGAAATAGTGATTTCAAAGTAAAGAAAAACTTATGTCTTAGTGATATTGTCTTTAGACGTAAGTACCTAATATTTAACAGTAAGCAACCCTAACAACACGCCTGTACGACAGAGGGGTGTAACGACGTAAAGGGGGAAGTAGATATTTATATGGCGGCGTTTTGGATTCGGCCATCTCGGGTCCAAAAAATAATGTCAAATTTGAGCGCATTTTACGAGTTAGTGAGGTGAAAATTAATGTTTTTCACTTTGCCGTAGCGTGAAAATAAATTATGTTTAAGGAAATTTGTTTTGTCGAGTATAGCCTGACATGTTTCGGACTAATTCGTAGTCCTTCCTCTGGGAGCGCACGACCCAGCGGCAGCGAGACGCACACTTCGCGGTGCGGCTCTGCTCGCGCGACTACTAGACGCAGCTGACAGCGGCACACAACTACCCTCGTTTTCATCATCATTTTTATTTTTGTCAAATCTAGGGCAGCACACTACACTGATCACATAACTCTGTAAAGGCTCGTTCACACTCACCGTTACTTTTATGAACTTGAAATTCTGCACATAGTTGCAGCCATTTAGGGTATTCAGTCATGTAGTTGAAGTCAATTCTTCGGTGGTTTACTTTCTCTTATAGAATTATGTAAATTTAAGTAGAAGTTCGGTACACTAACATTTTAATATTTTAGCATTAACTGTGTGACGTGCTAAGATATAGTAATTGTAGAACACGGATAGGTTTATTGGGGTCGTGTCTTGTGATTGAGGCAGGCGTTGAGACGTGTCACTTGATTTAATTAAGACCTGCTTTACCGCCCATTCTTCCATCTAACGTTGAGGATGGTTCCCCGGTTAATTTTGAACTGAGCTATTACACTCCAGCTTTATTTCAGCATCGAATTTCGTTGTGACATATTTTAAGAATGAATTTCATTCAAAGTTTATTAACAAACATTACAAAAATCTTAACGCTGTCTGTGAAAGACTACAACTTGTTTTAATCTAATTTACAGAAACGTTATGTGGTTTTGTTAGAAAATTTGGAAAATTGCGGTCAAACGAACACATTTTGTGGATCATTTTTCTAGAACCAAGTAAAATAATCTCAAACAAAGTCGAAAACACTGTTTTCTTTAAGTCTGTTCAGCTCTCTGAATGTTTGTGTATATTCTGCTGTTAAATGCTTAAAATGCTTGTTGAAATGCTTAGATCTGCTCATTATAGTAAAAACTGTCCTTCATAAAAAGAAACTGCAAGATTATCCTTTCCTGTAAGGTCAGCTGATCTGGTAATGTTTCTTTTGAAGGGCAGTTTTTTAGGGTTCCGAAGCCAAAATGGCAAAACGGAACCCTTATAGTTTCGTCATGTCCCTCTGTCTGTCCGCGGCATAGCTCAGAGACTATTGGTACTAGAAAGCTGTAATTTTGCAAAGATATACATACATTATTATTAATTAGGCCAAAAAAAGTGCTGGATAAAGTTATTCGTTTGCAAAATATTTAGCTTTGAACTGCTCATTTTTGTTGGAGTCCAGTGTCGTCGTCGTTGTCGTCCCCCTCTCTACCAGTGAAACTGTTAAATGTGAAAAAAATCTGAACAGTAGTGGATATGGTATAAAAGGAAAACTATCAGAGATAAGCAGACTTACCAAGTTTGGGAGTAATAGTTAATTATGTGTGTCTGTCAGTAACCGATATAAATTGACCCCACACTGCGTACAGTTTGCTTTGGAATAGGGCTCTGCTAACACTGGTTTCGAATAGGTGTGATGAAAATACCTTTAAATTAGGTATCTATGCCAGGCACAGATCAATCAACCTCTGGATATAAATGTTAGGGCGAACTTTTCCGAAACACATAGGTGCAAACTACCTTGATTTTTTAAATATAATATCACCTTGCTTGTAAAGCTGATTAGAATAATCTCAAACTATCTATAATCTTTGTTTTTATATTTATTTGTTTGTTTCTTTGTATCGAGGGGGTAATCTTGAAAGTAATGAACTCGTTTAAAAAAATCTTTCATATGCCACATATCATCTCGAAATGTGCTAAGTTCCTGCGGGTCGTAGTCAAAGTGGCGGGAAAGTTTGTAAAGTATTCGTAATGTTTTTTGGGATATTTTGATTTCTTGTACATTTTTATTGATGGTATCTACTTAATTACTGCAATACTCTGTCTATACATGTACCAATATTTCAAGTAAATCGGACAGTTTTTTACATCGTTCTTTATCTTAGCTAGTTACAGGTAAGGCTAATATATGGTTATTAAATATAATAGAATTACAAAAGCAAACATTGTTCAGTTTGTGTACTGACATGTTTGGTTCTCATATTTTAAATAACTAATTAATATCATAAAGTAGTTGTAGGCAGGCGAAAGCTATATAATGTAGTTATTAATCGTCAGTAATTATTTATCACTGTGTGAGATTATCGATAATATTAAGTTAGTAATGTGAGTTATCAATAACCTCACATAGTGAACCTCCACATCACTAGTGATGAGTACTGGCAGTCTATGACAACCTATGAACCGATAACGACGCGTTCCCCTCACCCGCACACCGCAGCTTTTTTCTGAATGAGTTTTTAAGTAAATTGCCCAACATCCGGTATCCAGAGGTTGGTTGATCCGTGATACCAGGGCTTTTCCGTAATGGCTTAGAAACCCTATCCTGGGCGTGTTCCACACGCTCTTGCCCGGTTTTTTATTATGAGCATTACATTTGTCAATACATGAAAATCCGCAGAATATTTTTTTATTTTGATTATCATGTATTTTAATGGTGTTGCTTTGCCTACCCTCCAATCGAAAGTATAACACCATAAAAGGGAAATGCCTATTAATAAATAAAACCGTTTAAAAACTGGCCAAAACAGACTTTCGTAATACATTGTTTACCAAAACTTGATTAATTTCAATATGTATCTCAAATAAAATATTAAAACAGATACATACATTTTTGTCTTCTATTTTACACGCCTGCCCAAAGAAAAAGAGCGTATTGTTTGTTTAGCGGCGCTAGTTTTGGAGGCAGGATTCATTCACAAGCGGGACAACACTATCCAGTATAGCTTGTGTCAATAGACAGAGGGCTAGTAAAAATGGGCTCAAAATGCATGGCGTAAGCGCCATAGCGTTTAAAACTGCTCTGGGTAGAAACTTGTTGGAGATAAGGGCAGAGTAGGCGCAGTTGAACTAGCGATAGATTGCACAAGAACAATAATGAAAACAAGGAAATTAGAGTTTTTCATAATAAACGGAATATTCGGTAATCAGTTTATCCATATGCACTGTTCTGGAGTAAGGTAAAAACTGTAGATCTATGGTTAAAACAAATGTCGTAGTAGCAGAACAGTTACTTCATAATACGTTTGTTGTTATTGGAATTATTGTATTTTTTGCTCTCTCTCTCCGTAGTTATTTCTTTAAGGGCCTTGACGACTATTGTGATTTTACTTGTACGATGCCGATAATTGCACACTGGATCGCATTTACAATTTCGGCAAGACGATTGCGGATGACAGCATCAAGACTAGACAGTGGCATCAATAATGCGCTCGTATTGTGTGTTGGAAGAAGACCAAATGTTTTATTATGTATAACAGTTAATTTTAAATGAATAAATTACATGATAATATACGTTACACTCCGGGTTCGATTCTCATGGTTGGCATTTTTCTGGTTTTTTTCTGTGTATTCATGTTTCAGTGAGTTTATAAAAAATATAATACGTTATACTGTTTTACTATATTCTTTCTTTCTTAAGTCATTAATAAAACCGCCTTCAAAAAAAAACCTCAGAAAAAAAACATAAAATAATCCCCATAAAGCCATGAGTTTTAGGCCTAGCAGAAATATGAAGTCGATGTGGTGCTAGCGGAATATTCTTGGAATGAAGCACCGACTTCATATTTCTGCTAGGCACTCGTGGCTTTTTGGGGATTATTTTGTTTTTTTTGAGGTTTTTTTTTGAAGGCGGTTTTACTTTTTGTTAAAAGATGTTTTATTTCAAAATTTTTAGTTACGTTAATATTTAAAATAATGTCCGCCAACTCCTAACCGTTAAGGAGTTGTACCTTTCATCATCACCTCATCAACACGAGATGATGACTACCAGACGCAAGTACTTGAATAGCTTTCAAAATATATGAAACACATGATACGTCGCTATTTTGGGGAGGACTCCAATAGAGAGATCTCTCTCCAGGCAGATGTTATGTCTGGGGACCGAAGTCCGAAGGAAGAGAGTTGGAAGTTGTATTTATGCAACCGACTTGAGAAACTTCGTTAGCGCGATGTAGGACAGTGACGTAGAACAGTGACGTCACTCGCGTGTGGCGCTAGGGTCGCTACACTATAAAATTTGAGGGTTGCCCTCGATTTCCCTGGGATCCCATCATCAGATCCTGACATGGTGACAATGGGACCAACTAGAAAGTATACCCTTTCGAACAAAAACATGATTTTTGAAATCGGTCCAGCCGTCTTCGAGAAATCGGGGAACATACATAAAAAAAAAAATATTCCGACGAATTGAGAACCTCCTCCTTTTTTTGAATTCGGTTAAAAATAGCTAAATATCCATTAAAAAGAGATTCAGTGGAAAACACTGTACATTTTTCACTGCAGAACCGTTTCACTACAAATGTCATTTTGGTACGTATTATTACGGTCAATCGTTATCCCGCGGGGATTTTGCAGTGTTCCGGGATAAAAAGTAGCCTATGATATTCTTCGATTTTCAAGCTATCTTCTTGTCAAATTTCATGAAGATCGGAATAGTGGTTTTTGCATGAAGTGGTAACAAACAGACAGACAGAGAGACAGAGTTACTTTCGCATTTATTATATGTATTAGTTAGGATGGGTTTGAAATATTAAACCTTTATTTCGAATATTGCAGAGATATTTAGAATCTAAAACGAGCATGAATAGATCTGGTCCAGCGCCCTAACTGGACGTCTGAAAATAACATTCGGAACCGGGAAACTAATAGGAATGAGGGAGCGGGACTGCCATACCCCCTCCTGCTGCCTGAACAACTTCAGAAGCGCAATTAAGTTTGATGCGTACTGTACAGTTTACAATTTTTGCAATCGGACCGATCGACCGGCGCAGTCTCTTACCGTTATTTCTATCTCAAATTACTTTTAAAAATAAATCACTTTTATTTATTTTATAATTTTGTATTAGTGTTTGGCGTTACTTGCTACTTTTTTATAATTTTATACAATAAATAAATTAAATGAAGAAAAAAATATCCTTTAAATAATAAACAATGCCAGTTACGTTCTAAACTTAGTTCAAGGGTTGATGCGGGAGCTAACATGATGAGGGATGCGTGAAATCCCCTAAATCCGTAAGTGATTGCGTCATTACCTGTGGATAGTAGTCATATTTCAGTCGCTAACTGCGGACTTGAGCTTTTACAAATGTTTCAATTTGTTAACTGACTTCAAAAAAGGAGGAGGTTCTACGTTCCACTTTATGTATTTTTTAGGGTTCCGTACCTCAAAAGGAAAAAACGGAACCCTTATAGGATTACTTTGCTGTCCGCCTGTCTGTCTGTCTGTCAAGACCCTTTTTCTCTAGAACGCGTGGAGGTAGCATGCTGAAATTAATATCAAATAATCAAGCCTGCGGTCCCTTGAAGCTGTGAAAAAACCAACCTATTAAGTCAACGCAATCAAAAGATACAGTCATTAAAAAAGCAATTTCCATACAAATTTCCGAAATCCAGAAACCTGAAGGGTACTTCCAGTTGTCCTAGAAACTTGAAATTTTGTATGAAGGTAGCTCTTATAGCACAACCACTCAGAAAAGTCTCAAAATCTTAAATTTTTTATGTCTGTTTGTGTATGTCACAAACCATTACACACTGTTTAACACTGCTAACGACATCTAGCGTTGAATAGGAGAACTTTGTGGATGCAGCGTGGGCTCGAGATCATTGACCTCTCGCTGATGTCGCTTGTTCGTCTACTCGCCACTAGATCGCAGTAAAATCCTAAATAAAATTTAGGAACGGGGCTTAGCTAATACTGGACAACTTAAAACACTGGGGAAAAGCAGGGAAATCATTGTAAGGAACCCTCGTGCGCGAGTCCGACTCACACTTGGCCGGTTTTTTATGTATGTACCTACATCGATTACTTACTCCGTCAATTGTAGACCGATTTTATTTTCTTATTCGAAAGGGACTCCTGAGGTGGTCCCATTGTCACCACGTCATGATTCGATGATGGGATCCCAGAGAAATCGACCTAAACTCTCAAATTTTATAGGCACGTATTACGTGTTTCTGTATTTTCTATTTTCTAAGTATTTGCGTCTGGTAGTCATCATCTCATGTTGATGAGCTGATGATGGTAAGGTACATAAAACGGTTAGGAGTTGGAGGCTAATTCTGAAAATGTTAAATAAACATAATTGTGAAATAAAAATCTTTTAACAAAGAAGTAAAACCGCCTTCAAAAAAAACCTAAAAAAAAAAACATAAAATAATCCTCTAAAGCCCGAGTTTTATGGCCGGCCTAGCACTAGCAGAAATATGAAGTCGGTGCTTCATTCAAAGAATATTCCGCTCGCACTGCACCGACTTCATATTTCTGCTAGTGCTAGGCCATAGTACTCGTGGCTTTATAGGATTATTTTATGTTTGAGGGTTCCGTTGCCAAATTGGCAAAAAGGCACCCTTATGGTTTCGTCGTGTCCGTCTGTCTGTCTGTCTGTCTGTCCGCGGCGTAACCTACTTATGAGGCCTTATTATGTGGAGTTGTATACATTACTTTATCTACACATATATTATAAGTACTCTAACATGGGTTCAGAAGCCGAAGGCATATCATACCCTGTGTACGAATTTGACTGTTTTTTTTAATCATAGACAATCATGCCGAGCTGAAGTTTCGTAGACTGTTTTTTTTATTGTAAATTATCATATTATTATTTATACATGTCGGACTGAACTCTATTTATACACGAGAGTGATCCGTTTTATTTCACTATGATTGTAAATTATGTTGGTTTTGAAGGTGTGTCAAATTTGAAACTCTTAACGACATCGTAGTAGATATCGAAAAGTCGTGACGACATCGACGACATGCTGAAATGTTGGTCATTTTCTACGGTTTCTGAACGCATTATAGAGGACATATGATATGTGTGTTGATAATAGTAGTTTATACAACTGCTACATAATGAGGGTACTTAAAACACGATTATGTTTTTATGAAACGAAACGAAGCTTAGTTTCATAATAGGATCACACGAGTGTTTTAAGGCCTAATTTTTTTTCACTATGATATGTTTTCAAATTTGGCACATCGAATTCGATATCGAAAAGTCATTACAACGTCGGATTCGATGTCGTAATGACTATTACTTTACTGCTTCCGGCGGCTGGCCCCGGGCTGGCGGCGAAGTCGACGGCGTGCTGAAATGCTGGTCATTTTCTACGATTTCTGGAAGCATTATAGAGGACTTGTGATATGTTTGTAGATAAAACAGTAATGCGCCAATGCGTAACGCTTCAATCGATGCACTGAGCGGCAAAACAAAATATACAGTTATTTATTTAATTTTACCGTAATCTATATAAATGACCGTAAACTGTCGGTATTTTACACTCCTGTTTGGTAAAATCCTTTAGAAGTTTCTTTGTAGCTGAGCTGCGACGTTGTCGTGGGTTACTGCCGTTTTCGGACGACCTTTAAAAAGAACGGTGCTGAGAGATGCACGACCACGTCTGAAATATATGCGATATATGGTTGTGCTTTGTTGATATAAATAACTCAACAAAGCACAACCATAATTCGTAAATAGAAACAAACTCAGTGAGATATTCTCCCTGTGATAATTCTCTTCGAAAGATGTGAAAAATTATGGCACGGAAATTTTCACGCATGAGCTCCCATTTTCTCAATCGACTAATGTATTGAACTTTAAACTGTCTTATTTTTTCTTCTGTATTTGCCATTGCGATTACAAGTGGGTCAGTATTCACACACCAAAACTATTTTTATTCTATTAAAAGTATTCGATTCCCAATCATATTTCGGTTTGCCCTGCAAGTGTACATAATGATAATTCACCTTCAAAATAAATATTTGTCAAGATTACCGTAGCCACTATGGCAAAAATATAATTATTATAGTTTTACTAGAGAGCGCCCTTGGCTCCGCCCGCGTGGAATATTATATTAACGTAAGGAATCTCTATAGCAATAGGAATGTGTCCTCTGGGTAAAAAAGTAATATTTCTAATTAGTCCGTCATATAGATTACCTACCGTAAAAAAATATTGGACACTTATTTTTTGCTTTTTATGATATTAATAAAAAATTACATAAATAAAATTAAACATTTCCGTAGACTGCAATGCAGAATAATAATGGATTTCTTTATCCCTGAACGGCAACACTGGCATAGATAATACATCGCTCGCTTTTGGCTCTAAATTCGAACTTGCGATTTTACTTTGCTTAATATACAAAACTTACACACCCAATATCACACTTTCTCAAGTTTTTCGCGATTCCCAAGATCAAAGAATCGAATTGCTTTTAAAATCCGGAGAAATAATGCGTTGTTTGGGAGTAACGTGTCAAAATGGTGTTGTAGAGCGTCATCTCGCTCTGTGTCGTTTCTTTTATCCTGTTCTGGTTTCTCGACTATATATCAGATGACACAAAACATAACTCTCATTTTCAATTCTCATAAGAACTAGTGGAAGTTGTACGACCCCAAATTCGTAGGAAAACCGCAAATTGATGTACGTGTACCAAACGGCTATCCTGTGATAGCCGTTTGGTACACGTATACTTGAGGTCTAAACAGTTTTTTTTTTTCACCCAAAGAACAAAACAAAAAATTACCTTAGGAGAGGAGTTATGACGTCATCTTTTTTTTGTATGGAAACCATAACAAAATTAAAAAAAAATGAAATTGCTTTATAAGTCCAGAGAAATAATGCGTTGTTTAGGAGAAACGTGTCAAAATGGTGTTGTAGAGCTAGCTCTGTCTCGTTTCTTTTATTCCGTTCTGGTTTTTCGACTTTATGTAGATTAGATTCGAATCAATGTAGCCTTTTACACGTAATTGAATTACAAACTTACAAACTTTCACATTTATACGAGTAGTATTAGTGAGAAGAAGTACGAGGGCTGTTTGATAAGTACCCGTTTTCTAAATATATTAATATCATTGGCCGCAAATAAGTATACCACCTTTTTAAGCCATTTTTCAGAGGCGGGATAAGTAAAAAAAAATGGCGTTCTTTTGTTTTTTTTTTCTCATTTGACAACGATTCAGTGAAGGCGTGAACTTGAAATTGTTAAAATGGAGAAAGAACAGCATCGGTCTGTAATTAGATTCTTATTTTTGGAAGGAAAAACATGTGATGAAATAAAAGTAAGAATGCAAGCGGTTTACCATGAATGTGCTCCTTCTATGACAACCGTCAGATATTGGTATAACGAGTTTAAGCGGGGGAGAACGACCGTCTTTGATGAGGATCGCCCAGGCCGGCCAGTTGAGGTGACTACAGACGATATGGTTAAGAAAATTGAAAATATCGTTTTAGCCGACCGCCGAATTAAACTTCGAGAAATCGTCGAAACGTGGGTCCACCACGACACCCCGGAAATGAAAGAGCAGTCGAAGCAGTGGATTTTACCGGGTGAACCTGCTCCAAAGAAAGCAAAAACCGTCCCATCGGCTGGAAAGGTCATGGCGACCGTTTTTTGGGATTCGCAGGGTATTATACATATTGACCATTTAGAAAAGGGAAAAACAATAACAGGGCAGTACTATGCCAATTTATTGGATGAATTTGACGCCGTGTTGAAGGACAAACGACCCCATTTAAAAAAGCAAAAAGTACTGTTTCATCACGACAACGCCCCGGCTCATTCGTCCACAGTTGTGACGGCTAAATTAGCACAGTTACGCTACGAACTATTGTCTCACCCCCCGTATTCTCCAGATTTGGCCCTATGCGATTTCTTTTTGTTTCCCAACCTAAAAAAATGGCTCGGTGGCAAGCGATTTGCATCAAATGACGAAGTCATTGCCGCCACAGAGGCCTATTTTAATGACTTTCCAAAATCATACTTTTTGGATGGTTTATTGAAGCTTGAGTATAGGTGGAACAAATGTATAGAGTTTAAAGGTGACTACGTAGAAAAATAAATGCATAAATACAAAAAAAATGTTTTTTTTTCATAAACGGGTACTTATCAAACAGCCCTCGTAGGGTTACTGTATTTTAACGGTCAATTCATAACATCTGAACAAGATTTGTTTCTTTTGATGAAAATATGTACTTTTCTTTGTGAATAATTACGCTAAATTTGTGTCGTGATCGCGGAACGATAATTTTAAAAGTAATTAGTGTATTTTATGGATTCTCCACCGTGGGATTTTTAATGCGGTACTCGTGTTACCCGTCATCACGCGTCGCACGAAGTTTTTTATTAATTCACTGCCTCTCGGATCACTTTCAGTCGTTCAGGATATTAAATGTTAAAGATTGTTCAAGACTTACGTTCCAATTTTACCGAAAATGTCACTTACACAAATGGTTTTAAGGGAATGATGATGGTTCTTTTTACTCTTTTTTTATTTGGTGCTTTAATTTTAATGTAATATAGATGTCGAACTACCAACAGAAATAATAAAATCAGGGATAATCTCCGTCCATGAGATAATAGTGGCACATATTTCGACAGCTCTTTTAAAAACAAGCACAGTTCCTAAGCTTTTTGTTTCATTTAGCTACTATTTTCAGAAATAATCGCTCCGAAAGTTGCATAAACAATATAGAAAAGACATAATATAGCACTTCGACCTTCGACTGTCGCTTAGAATACTTTGAAATCAAAATTACGTAATAAAAGCTTAATTTTTACACTTTCGCACCTCAAAAGGAAAAACGGAAGCTTTATAGATTAACTTTGTTGTCCATCTGTGTGTCTGTCTGTCTGTCAAGACCCTTTTCCTTTGGAACGCGTGGAGGTAGCATGCTGAAATTAATATCAAATACTTAAACCTGTAGTCCCTTGAAGCTGTGAAAAAATTAAACTTCTAAGTCAACGCAATCAAAAGATATAGTCCTTAAAATGGTTGTTTCCTTACAAATTGCCGTACCCTGAAAATCTAAAGGGTCCTTCCAGTTGTCCTAAAAACTTGAAATTTGGTATGAAGGTAGCTCTTATAGCACAACCACTCAGAAAATTCTCAGAATCTAAAATTTTTATGTCGGTTTGTAGATTTCACATACCAATGGAAGATGACCCCACACTGCGTACATTTTGCTTAGGAGCAAGGTTCTGCTAACACTGGTTTCGAATAGTTGTGATGGAAATACCTTTAAATTAGGTATCTATGCCAGGGCTTTTTCGTAATGGCTTGGGAACCCTATCCTGGGCCTGTGGACAATTTAGAACACTGAGGAAAAGCTTTAAAATCTATGTACGGAACCCTCGTGCGCGAGTCCGACTCGCACGGTTTTGAAATAGTTGCCTTCATTGCTATCTTAGTATTTTGTTTTTGTTTGGTTAATTAAGTATGTTACCCACACTTTATTTGCAGTCGGTCAACGTTATGTACCACAATCGCCAATCATTCAGCGTTCAAAAAGCGTAAACGCGGGGTTGATTGTGATATTGTCCGCAGCAGACACTGCGCTTTGCGAAGGGCTGGATGGCGCATCGCGGGCACATTTGTAATGCAAATTGTTGCACTCACCGCGCCGCCGCCCGCTTTGCTTTACACCTTACCTGCTTCAATCGCTGTAATTATCTTGAATAATATTGCTCCGCTCGCTTACCTTTGCCCCCTTAATGTTCGGGATGCACGAGGCTAGTTCTTCAGGCTAGAATAGAATAGAAATGATAACCTAACCAAAAAAATCTCTTGTTAATCTTTTTTCTACGTTCCACTGCATGTATTTTTTTTAAATGTATTGTACTCCCATTCTTTTTTTTATTCGAAAGGGTATACTCCTGAGGCGGTCCCATTGTCACCAAGTCATGATCTGATGAGGGGATCCCAAAGAAATCGAGGGAAACCCTCAAATTTTATAGCGACGTATCTTGTGTTTCATATATTTCTAAGTTTATTCAAGTATTTTCGTCTGAAGCCGGTGCTTCACTCAAAGAATATTCCGCTCGCACCGCACCGACTCCATATTTCTGCTAGTGCTAGGCCAGAAAACTCGTGGCTTTACTGGATTATTTTATGTTTTAGGGTTTCAGCGATTGAAGCCAAAGTGGCAAAAAGGAACCCTTATAGTTTCGTCGTGTCCGTCTGTCTGTCTGTCCGCGGTATAGCTCAGAGACTATTGTTAATAGAAAGCTGTAATTTTGCATAGATGTACATATTAATTAGGCCAAAAAGTTCATTTGAAGGCGGTTTTACTTTTTTGTTAAAAGATTTTTAAGACTAGCTTTTTTTGCTGACTGTACTTGCATTGTCTTATCAGCTGAATGTAATACACAAAATGTTTCAAAGTTGACGGATTTACCAGATGACATCACTACGTTTCTCTGACTAGCTCCCTGCTCCAATCCATCTTCAGACTAGCTTGAAGTCACATGCACATTGTGTTGTCATCGAAACTCTGTACACCGTGGCCCAAAAATACGTTGACAAAATTAAAAAGCAAAAATTTTGAAAATGGAACGCGTTATGACTTCATTTGTTTTTCTGTTATATTTTCACACATTTTGGTATACCCTAGTTGAATTAGTGAAAAGTACGGAAGTAAGTCGTGTAGTCGTGGTTTTTTTTGGAATCGTTAGAGGGATCGACTAGATGGGTGCCCCCGGTTTGCACCGTTCCTATTATGTACGGAAGACCTTCAAATGATGGTATAAACTTTAAAGTGGCGTAATATTGAAGTATTTTAAAAGTTATTTGGCATAAGTTTAGCCTCGTGTAGTTTAGTTCCTCGTTTAGCCCCTTTGTTGCATAATAGATCTTAATTATTAAGGTGTGTGGTGTATGCAACCTCAGTAAATTTTTTTTTTCACATTACGTCTCGAGGATAATTCAGTCGGTTGGTGCAAACTTACATTAAATTTTTAACAGCATCGTACACACTCAGTTCACTTTGCACCCCAGTGCAAAGTATGGAACATGTATTTGTTTTTTTTTATTCTTTTGTACATGGTTATTCGGGGCAAATTAATATATTCGTGAAAATTAAGAAATTACACTTATTCAATGGATACTGCATTCGCACTGAATAAAAAAAAGAAAAAATAACTGGAACTTTGTCGAAGTAGTTCTATCTAAATGTAAGGACTCGCCGCGAACGCCAGGCGGCCGCGGGGGGCAGAAGCGGAGCTCGGGACGGGTTGACGTTTCTATGTTGATCATTTTGACTTAACACTTTATACGCGTGATCGGTGTTTGTCGGAAACAGTAAATCGTTCGATTTTTTCTAATCTAAAGTTTAACCTTAGCCTTCTAGACCTTACCTATCAGTCACTTCTGCCGCATAATAGAGAAAGAGCAAATCGACGGTCCTTATTAAAAGAGTCGGATCTGTAAAACAGCTACGTTTCAGGAGAACCCATCAAATACCTTATTGCGTATATAATTTACGATTCATAGAATTTTTATATGAAATTGGTATTTGTTGTTATTATTTTTACTCTACTCTAAAATTAATATGTAAATATTAAGCAATTTCCTATTAGAAGATGCTAAAAAGTTACATGATCCTATTAAATCTGAACTCCTTCATCGATATTTATCGGAAGTGTCACTTACAACATTTTTGACGGTACTCAATAAACAAGACTTTACCGGTTGTGTCACTAAGAACACCATTAAATGAATTTATTCTAGGGTCTTATTGTAGCAAGAGTAAATAACTTTTATATTTTGATATACTTAGTATAATTTTTAGTGATAGATCCGACACTTAAATGACTTGCTGTTACTGTTAATCGTTTTCGTTGTAAATAAAACAGTTTTTATTTAGTCGGTATATTCCCGTCAACCCAACTTTACACCAGAGCCAAAAAACATTAAAAAATACGAAGAAAAAATTATAATTTTGGAACGATAAATCGTATGAACGTAATTTTTGGATCATAACTATAAAATACAAATCTGTATAAAATTGTCTACCTAGTATTAGTTTCCTAATTAAAAAACCAGAATGTTCCAGAGATGACGAGACTTATTATGATTCGTGTTAACTATAGGTAAGTATAGCCTGGGAAATGAATACTCACAAGGGGGGTGTGGAGGGAATGGTCGAAAGCAGAAAGTTTGACTTCGGGACTATGTTTAGACTTAGAAGGTTCATTTTTCACAGCTTCAAGGGACCGCAGGCTTGAGTATTTGATATTAATTTCGGTATGCGACCTCCACGCGTTCCAGAGAAAAAGGGTCTTGACTGACAGACAGACGGACAACAAAGTGATTCTATAAGGGTTCCTTTTTTTTCTTTTGAGGTACGGAACCCTAAACATACGAAAAGTGAGAATGTCGTAAGCAATAACGTAAAAAAATGCATCCTGAAAAAAGGAGTAACAGCTATCGTGTATATAAAAAGGAAAAACGTAACCATTTTTTTTATGAAAATGTAAACTTCTATTCGTCGTATCTCTAAAAGGTTTAAACTCTTCTTTTTAAGGGCAGTTACGACCAGAAAAATTATACACACTGTACAAAATACTGACTGATTTTTAGATTTCATGTCATCGTAGACCAACGAGACCCAAACCAATCGACGTTGAAAAGAAGCTGATTGTAGCCTTATATTTAGTCTAGTTACAACCCATTTTAACGAGATACGCCCTTATTGTTTTCCAAAGTTGATATACATCGGCGCTCACGCATTATTGTCGCGTAATCGGAACGGCGTGCGCGGGGATGAATGGGGCGCGTCTAGTCAGAGTAATGTATTTATCACAGTATACAAAACAATACCCTATTCTATGACGTAAATAATATTTAAAATTAACATGTAAAATCATATTATGATTTTCGCTATCAGATTAAACGTTTGAAATGTGGTAACTGTTCGATTATACCTCGTGTGTTCATAAGTTTTGAGACGAAATCAAAATTGAAATTGTATAAAGCAGAAACATTTTATTTTAATAAAATTATTTACAGTAGTAAAGTACATTATAGAGAATAAAATAAAAGCTAATTTTATTCAAAATGCCCGCCTCGGTTTTTAATACAGGCCTTTAAGCGTGTCGGCCACTCGTCAATAGCGGCAAGGACCTTCTCCAGAGGGATTCGGTTAGATTCTCTCACCAAAGTTCGTTTGAGGGAATTGAGATTTGGATGAGACTTTCGGCATGCTCTTAGCTCTAATTCTGTCCACAAAGAATAATCCAAAGGATTCAAGTCAGGGCTCGATGAGGGCCATTCTTCGGTGCTAATGGAGCTCGGTAAGTTGTCCTTTAGCCACTTCTGTGTAGACTTGGCTTTATGTGACGGAGCAGAATTCTGCTGGAAAATCCAGTCTTTGTTGGCAAAGAGAGTTGTAGTTAAAGGTTTCACGACTGCCTCCAAAATGTCACTCTGATAATTTTGTGCTTTCACTTTGACACCTTGTTGACAGAAATGAAGAGGAGTAACACCTTCATATGAAGCGCCCCACCATACCATGACACATGCGGGGTGATGAGCACGTGTGACATTATGCACATTAGGGATATCCTTCGAGCTTTTATCGTTTTGACGGTTAAATTTTTCTTCAACAGTAAATATTTTCTCGTCTGTGAACAAATTTTTTTTAGGATCGTGTTTCTTTAACAGTTGTCGACATCGATCAAGCCGCTCAAGACGATCAAGACGATCATTCAAATAATGCACTTTTCTACGACTGTAGGCCTTCACTTTGAGATCGTATTTAAGTATCCTATTCACCGATATTCGTGAAATGTTTGTCTGGAGAGCCATCTTCTTTTGCGTCCGACACGGATTTCGGCGAAGTCGTTCTCTGATCAATTTAATGTTCGCCGCAGTCCTTACAGAGCGCGGGCGGCCACTCCTTGGACGGTCATTAATAGACTGTGTCTCCCTGTACCTTTTTAAAGTGTAGTATACAAAATTGCGACTAGCTCCAATACTTTTTATTTGGTTGAAAATTTCCATAGGTTTTTTTCCCGCCTCGTACAATGATATAACAGTTGAACGCAATTGCTTCTTTGACGCCATTTCGAAACAGAATGACATTTTTTAAATATTTTTTTTACCTTTTTAATTCGTCTCAAAACTTATGAACACACGAGGTAATTACACCAATTCGGAATGAATTGTTGTATCTCCAGTAACGTTAAATTTAGGGACGTCAAAAATACTGTATCTCCTTAAAATCAACCATTGTATACAGGCGTGTTGTTGTATCTGTTTTAATTTCAAAATTGCATTTTTTTTTCTCTATTTACAGCATTTTGTCATTTAAACAGTAGAAGAACTACTAAAAAGCCAATGGCGTACGTACCTTTAATTTTTTTCGTCGTAGGAAGACGTGGCATACCCTAGACTAATCGACGCGGGATGTTTTTCTTATCAATTAAGTAATGAAATCGCCTTAAAAAACCTTAAAAAAAACATGAAATATCCTTTAAAGCCATAAGTTTTAAGGCCTAGCTCTAGCAGAAATATGAAGTCGGTGCAGTGCGAGCGGAATATTCTTCGAATGAAGCACCGACTTCATATTTCTGCTAGAGCTAGGCCATAAAACTCATGGCTTTAGAGGATTATTTCATTTTTTTTTTCGAAGGTTTTTTGGAGGCGGTTTTACATTTTTGTTCAAAGATTTTTATTTCACAATTTCATGTTGATTTAACATTTTCAGAATTACCTCCAATTCCTAACCGTTAAAGAGTTGTACCTTCCATCATCAGCTCATCATGAGATGATGACTAACAGACGCAAATACTTGAATAGCCTTAGAAAATATATGAAACACATAACACGTGCCTATAAAATTTGAGGGTTGCCCTCGATTTCCCTAGGATCCCATTTTCAGATCATGATTTGGTGACAATGGGACCGCCTTAGGAGTATACCCTTTCGAATAAAAAAATAATTTTGAAAATCGGTCAATAATTGCCCAAGACTATTAAGCGATATAATGAGCTCAGGCACGTCGCCGACCGCCCAGGAAGAGGCAGAAAGAGGACTGTTGGGACTCCTAAGCTCCGAAACATTATCAAGAAACTGCTTAGTCGCAATCCACGGACCAAAGTGCGAAAAATGGCTCGGGAGCTGGGCGTAAGTCGTTCGACAGTGCAGCGTATTGTCGCTAATTACCTCAAATTGAAAGCATACAAACTGCGTAAAACTCAACTTCTTGAAGATAAAGATAAAAAAGGTCGCCTTGACAGATGTCGTTTGATCAAGAAGCGTGCCGCTACTGAAAAGTGGGAAAATATCCTTTTTTTTCTTCAGATGAACAGGCCCATAAACACCAAAATGACAGAATGTATTCCTCTAGTCGTCCTAGAGAGGTCGCAGTTATTCCTCACCTTGAAGCCGCATTTCTTCCTTGGAGTCAACAACATTTCGGCAGCTAGCAATGGATATTCCAGCAGGACTCTGCTCCATCTCACAGCTCTCGTAGTGTGCAGCAGTGGTGCAAGGACAATTTTCCTGGACTCATAAATTCGAAAGAGTGGCCACCCTACTCGCCGGATTGTGGTCAATCTTGGAGACAAGGGCCTAAGTCACTAAACATGTAGACGCTCTGAAAGCAACACTTACCAAAGAGTGGGCAAAAATAACGTTGGAGGAGCTGCGGCATATCGTTGTCAATTTTTACAAACGTTTGCATTTGTGTATCAAAGCCAAAGGAGAATATTTTGAAGACAAATAGTTTTTCTTTTTGTTCAATAATTGTAATTATAGTTTTTAATAATAATAATAATAAATCATTTAATTCAGATAATTCTATCCATGATTCAATAATGTCGTATTGTAAAAGTCATGTTAGTAATAAAAAAAAACCTAAAAAATGATTGTCAAAGTAATTTTGGGCCAACCTGTACATGTACCAAATTTTAACTCAATCCGACCTCTAGCTAGAAGTTGGTTAAATTTTATTGGTTAAAAAGTTGTCCCATATAAACTCGGCAAGCTAACCAGGAAATCTAGGTGAACACCCCTATTGAGCTAATAATTTTTAGCCTCGGCTGGTTGTCAATTTTAGTGGTTGTATTTTTTCTCCAAAAACTCAACTGTGCTTGCTTAACCACTTGCTTAAATATTAACGGCTCCGTTATCTGGAACCCTGTAAATACAGAACTAGATTTATTTATAGGCTAGCAAATTAGCAAGGAAGCTAATAAGCTAGGCTATTCAAGCAAATTTTTTTTAGTAGTCTTATCGGATGAATGCGTATGTATCAATCATTTTATTCATTTGTTATGTGACACATTATGATCTCCTAGTTATATATTTTCTTGTAAGTACCCTTTTCTAATACTTGTAAACAAAATTTTATTGAATCATAATGACTAGATGACATACGCTAAGCTATTTAAAAAAAATACTGCGATGTAAGCATAAGAATAGCCAGCTTGACAGACTTCAAACAAACTTAAGGTTATCTTATTTCAAACGATTTCGCAAAACGAATAAATAAGAACGCGGAGTTAAGAAGCGTGCCGTGAAACCGAGTCCAAAGCGTGCGTATGACAAAGGCTCCGATTACTTTACTCGGCGGAACTATTGCTTGCTCACACAGGGCGTCAGGTTATCTGCAATGATACAAGGCTATTGCTGTATATCATAAACATTCTTCATGTTAGAATAAGCATGCAAATAATAAAATTACTCAACTATGATTAGGTAATCCTTTAAATAAGGCATTTCTAAACCAACAAAAGGATGAGCGATAATTTGAACAAAGATTAATCTTCTATGTCCGTATACTCAGACATCGACGCCGTTGCCGGCTTGACCGCGTTCCACTAACGGTATCCACAGCGAAGCATTTCTCTGCGCCTGGCACACTTCGTGCGTACATTCACCTCTGCCATAACGGCACTCGATCTTCTTAACCTAACAACTTTATCTCGTAGGTGTTTTATTCTTTGTAAAAAATGGTTTTTATTTTTTCTTTAAATAGATGTTTGCTCATTTTTTAAAAGCACTTTAAATGTTTAGGTCTAGTTCGTGCTTTAATATGTATTTTATAGTGGAATGGCCTTAGAACAGTTGCATAATAGTAGTTCTCTCTAGTAAGGCTATAGATAGCTACTTCAAAGGCTATTTTTACCGTTATAGTGAAGGTACATTGAAATAGTAGTTTATGCAACTGCTACATAATGAGGGTCCTTAAAACACGAGTGTGTTTTTATGAAACGAGGCGAAGCTGAGTTTTATAATAGGATAATCACACGAGTGTAAACTGTTTTAGTAAGTACTTCCTGGGATCTTTTTTCGACAGTAAGATGATCCGTTTTATTTCACTATGAGTAAGATGCAAATTTCCGAGCAAGTTGAAGAAAATAAAGTTCTGTCACAATTTATTTTTAATATTGGCATTATTTGTTTTAAGTTCGTTCGTTTCGTATAAAGCTTAAATTAAATATGTGCAAATGGATGATTGTTTTGAAGAATTATTATTTTACGGGTACAGCGCGAAGCCATTTCTTGCGTGCGTATGATTACTTTGCTTGCATGTTGTAAATGTATTCATATTTTCACCACCTTCGCATCCTTATTTTTTTATGCTTCTGTTGTTTTCAGTAAGTATGCTTTTATTTAGACTTAAATGTTTGTTCTTTTATAACAACCATCTTGAATTAGTGTCGAACGAACACTGAAAATACTTTCGTCTTGACATAGTGCATTTTTTAGATATTTAACAATGTGTCTCGCGTGTTTCAAGATTTTTTCTTTATTTTACAGTTTTAGATACAGTTACTAACGAAATACATTCCGGTGTTGATCTTTGAAACGTGCTCTAATATAAAGGCATCCACTTTAGTTTGGCGCTTGATCCTTGAAATCCTTTCGACGCTTCTTTCCGCTTTTTCTGGTAGGTACCTCTATCATAAAGCCTTTTACACCACGGCTTAGAATGGGTCGGCTATTTTCGTGTTTATCGTTCACATCGCCCGTTAAAATTTAAATATGATCTACCTTCATTGAATACGAGTCATACTAACATTTGGTAAAATTTGATTCTTTGAAATTGGTAATGTTTTTATAATCTTTTATTTAGTTTTCTCTCTCTGTCTGTCCGTCTGTCTGTAATCAAATCTCGCAAGTCAAATTTGACCCACTTTCAGTGGTCATATTGGCTTGAAATTTGATGTGGATATGGGTATTGCTGTGTGTACTTAACTGGAATATACACTAGAAGCCGCATGTGAAAACTGTCCTTCGTATGGGGACTGCATATTTGTACACGAAGCAGTAAGTATGTGCAAGTGTCATCGGCTTTGAAAAATAGTGAAAAAGTGCACGTGGTATTTAATGTTAATGAAAAAATGGAGCGACTGCTAGAAATACGTTACCTATTAAGAATTGTTTTCCGAGACTGACAGAATTTCCTTATAATGCTCTCACTATTAAACAGCTACGAGATCTCTTAAAGAGCCAAGCTCCTTACACTGACCCTATACATTTCAAAAAGTATGGCTTGGCCTTTTGGTACTATGCTATCCCACAAACCGACGAACTTCGAAATTCATTGCCCTTATAATCATCAAGCCTACTTTTTGAGGAGAGTCCATAGTCAGTCAGTTCAGTTTACAATCAGTGTAGTTGGCTCTACTTAAACTCCTAATTTAAACAGTGAAAGCCTAGTGAAGTTGTGAGTCTTGCCACCAATTTTACCAGAAATAATTTTTGGTGGGAAATTTCCTTCAAAATCAAGAATCTTGTAAATTGTCAAGTGTAGTCGGGTTCTAATAATCATCGCAACAAACAATTCTGTGTATATACCACCGCACTTGACGTTGTGTTCATAATAGCCAAACATCGCAATCGAGGGGGCAACAACTCCAAAATTAATTGAGTTATTTGTAAACCTTACTAATGCTCCTTGATTACAATGTTTGATAATGGCAATTGTAAGATGTTATAGAACCCTTCGTGTGCGAGTCCGACACATACTTGGCCGGTTTTTTTGGTATAATAAATACTAACAACTTTCTTGTTTGAAAATGGTCTTTATAAAATTTAACTTTTTTCCAGGCCTAGTACGATTTATGAACTACTGTAGTTAAAATTTCAACCCTAATACCAATTTACTACTACTGCAGCCTGGAAAAGGGTTAATATAAACTTGCATAACACAATCGTCCGTAATAATATTCTTTACTTTTATGCTGAATTTCACTAAATTTATATACCTACTGATTGTTCACGAAATTCTTACTGTAATTATCAACTACTTTGAGATCATCAAGGTGAGCTAACATGAGAAATAAAAACCGAGAAAGGAAAAAAGTGAGTCGTGAAGGCTAGGTGCGGTTTAAGGCAGCGGCATGGTGCTACCAGCTTTGCTACGAAGCCATGACGTGCTATTTTACGAGTTGGGTGCGTCGTAGCTGGGGCACGCCTGTTAATTTTGATAAAAGCATCGTGTGGCCGCTCCCATCGTGTAGTATGCCATCACCGCCACTACAAATAAAATTTATTAGGTATAACATTACCAGTATTTAATTCAAAATTTTATAATAGCGAAATATAGAAAGCACCAGGCGCTGTCGCAGTCCAAAATTTAACCCTTTTCCAGGCATGAACTTTTTATGGGCCACATAAAAAAATAGGTTTTTACATATGCTTAGCATGTTTTAAATAACGTTTACTCTACAGTGTGTGACTTCCATACGAATAACGTTAATGGTTTTAATAAAAAAATAGAACAATTATCTTTGCTAATGGAGAGTTATTAATTTTTAAAATTTTCTTGAACAGCAATGTAATGCAAACGTTTATTATTTGACGCTTCAGAGAGGGAGTGCTAGTTCTATTTTAATTTAATGAAGACATTAAAATGACCCATAACTGTTGTTTTTGTCGACGTATATTTATTTCCTGAATTATCCAATACTTCGATTTAAAAACATACTGCTATTTTGACCACACATATAATGCAAAACAAATATACATCGACAAATCTTAGGACACCACATTAGCAAATCACATCTACTGTACCAGACTGATATCAAAAATCACTGCACATAAATTTATTGGGGTCCCTTTGTTTCGTCGAAATTTTTTAGTCATAATGTAATGTTTGTCATAATCTATCACTAGTCATAACTCTTGTTTTCTGTGAAACCGTAAAAATTTCAGGATTTTTGTAATGACCATCGTGTAGAACTCTATAGGTTAGGTTAGGTTTATTTTATAATAATTCTGAACTATTGATAGCAAAAGTTTCGCGAATATTTCGATCTTGAAATAAATATTGTCAATGTTGGCAACGAAATACTTAAACGTGTTTAAGATTGTAAATTTTGATATGCCCTATGAGTGGTTCCCGTTAGATTACTTTAAAAAACTATGTGCATATAAATGATTTATTTTATTTGTTACAACAAAACAAACAAAAACAAAAATAATAATAATGACAATAATTAAATTTAGAAACTAAAATGGAAAACGTCCCCGAGTCCGCTACTTTGTATAGCAATGCGTATACGTTGGCCGAGGAACGCGCCAGCCCTTTGATCACCTGTAATTTTGATTATTATTTTTCTTAATATATTAAGAAATTTGAGTGCGTCGGGTCCCCACGGGCCAAACGGTCTCCACACAAAACACCGCAAAACTGAAACTGTTACTAAGTTCACAGTATTTACGGCGTTTGAGAGCCTCCGCAGACGCAGCCGCTGCGCCCGCCTTTGATGCCGAACGCTGAGGTAGAACGGCGCCAAAATATCAACGCACGTAGCGTCCCATACTAAGGGCCGTCCTAGTTGCCACGGCACCAGGGTCATGCCGTCGGGCCTCTTACCATCGTCGCGAGTGAGGCCATTCGGCTCTAGCACTGCGGGAATGTTGGCGCTGACGAGAGCCCGACGGATGGTGTCGTTGAGGCAGGCGTGGCGGGAAATTCTACCGGCGCGTTTAGGGCATCTTAACCCGTGGTGACCCAAACAGTCCACCTCCGATCCACATAGAGAGCAGGAGTGTGGACTAACTATATTTAAACCCAACCTAAGTCCACCAGCCATTCTAAATGAGTCGTTATCCAGAAGGGTGTAGTAGAATGCCGATGAGTAGGCATGGAGCCAGAAGCCGGACTCCCGCTCGGACACGGCCAAGAGGCGGGCTTTTTCAGATCGGGTGGCACAGGTGTCCATAAGGTGGATGTGCACTCTGAGGCTTATGGGCTCATCCCAGAGTTTCTGTGTTGCGGCGGCTATGGGAGGATCTTTTCCCGGGCAGGCGGTTTTCCAGGTCTCTTTTGCTTCGTACAAGCATGCTACCTCAAAATCAAAATCACTTAGTGATGGGATGAGAATTTTACCAATTAGAGGTAGCACTCTGTGTACGGAGGAAAGGAAAGCCGGCAGAGCGACACTGGAAACTTGCCTCACACCAAGGCCACCGAACCTTATGGGGGAGTGTTGCCTGCAGAAACTGTCGGCTGTCAATTTTGACGTTTATGATTTTTTCTAAATGAGAATGGATGCAAGAGTCAAAATTTTCACAAATTTGGGAATTTCCAAAAAGGGCAACATACGTTAATTTTGGGACAAATAGACAAAAGCGTAAAATAAAAATGGCCATGTGAGAATGAATTTCGAGAAGCCTATCCGAAAAATCGTTGAACAGGTTAATACTTTTCCTTGCGAATTCCGGAAGAGCTTCATCGTGGATTGGGGCCCCAAGGAGGTTGAGTGACTCTTTAGACTGAATTTTGATACCAGGACTAACTGCTTCAAAAATTTCCTTGAGAAGTGACGAGTGGTTTGAATTATGTACAAAGAGTTCGCATATATTAGGATTTACTTCGAGGCCTATTGATTGGAATTTGGATTTTATGACTTTAAAATCATTTATGACAGAATTTACGTCGCCTCCGAGGGTCCCGTCGTCGAGATATCAAGCAATAAATTTAGAATTTAGGTATGAAATGATAGGATAAATAGCCAAACTAAAGACAGCAGGACCGAGCGGATCACCCTGTTGGCAGCCTACTGATGATAGAATTTTGTTATTTTGAAAAACCAGATTAGAGGGCGCACCGTAGCATTGCCACAAGTAGTGATAAATTTCATGGACGTTTTTTTGTACTTCAGATAACATAGCGGCACGGCTCACAGAATTAAAAGTGTTTTTAACGTCAAGTTTCAAAAGCACCTCAGCACCGGAATTACTTAAAAAAGTGCGGCATGCATGGACGGCTGCTTCACAGCCGCCCTTGCAGCCGAAACCTAACTGAGTAGGCTGAAATTTGGGCTGTAATGTGGGCAGTATGTGTTTGCAGCAAATTTTGGAAGCAATTCTCCTCAAAGTGGAGCCTATGGCTATCGGACGAATGCCACCGTCTTTTTTAAGGAGTGCACAAAGATTTGCGCCATATAGGGTCTCTGTGATCAAGGAATTTACCTTACCTGACAGCATCAGATTAATAACTTTGGTCAAACTGGTTAAGAGGTTACAGTTCCGTCCACCTGGAACGCCTACTAAAAGATCTTTCAAATGTTGTGGGGTGATGCCGTCGAGGCCACCTGCGGAACCATTCTTAAACGACATGATGGCAGCCAGGACGGCATCTTCTGATGCTGCAAGGCAAGGAGACGTGGGGCTTGGTGGGTTTGGGAGATTAAGATTCGACGGGGCGGAAGGATGTTTTGATTTAAGAGCTGCCAAGGTTTCGGGAGAGTTAGGCGCCGCAGTGTCGCTGGAGAATATAAGCCGAACAGCGCCTCTGAGATCACCATCGTTGAATTTAGCCTCAACCTTCTTAGAGATAGGAAGTGGGTTTTTTCTAGTAGCGTTGGGGGTGATCGGAGTTACTGAAAAAGAGCAATTATTCTTTATTTTAGAAGTTAGGAAATTACCTGGGCTATTTTTATTGACATGGAGAGTATTGTAAGAAAAAGTTAGACGTTTCTTCCAGGATGTAGGTGAGTTTTCTGCAATAACACTGTCTAAAGCTTTGCAAAGACTATTAGCGACATTAAATCTTGCGCCCCTGGGTATTCTTTTTAAGACTGGTACGCTATTTTTAAATCTGCTTAAAGTTTGGGAAAGCTATATTGGTTGCGCTGTTGGGGGAATAATTCCTGATAAGTGAGGGATTAGTGGATCGGGTTGAGAGGTCGTGGACTTATGTGTTTTACCAATATGGATGGCAAGGCCACGGTGCCCTTTGAACAATTTTGAATTTGGACAATGAGAGCATTCGAGGAAGTCATCTTGGGACGCTGAAGTGGTTGGGACATATACAGGTTGGCTGTTGGTGGGCATATACAAAGAAAAAGTACAAGATAAGTAAAGCTAACTACAAGTGAAATAATAATAAAAGTAAAACTATATAAACAAACAACAACACAAAAAGTCTATTTTATCAGCACTGCAATTAGGTCCGGCGGCCTAAGAAACAAATTGAATAATAAAAACATTTCACAATGAACTTTGGACTTCACAGTTTAAAAAAACACGTCATTTTCAAATATAATAAAACACAACACACAGAAAACGAACACGTAAGATTGCTAGAACACTGAAAAAACTGTGTTGCATTGTGTTGACGTTGACTGACATATGCCGTTGCCTGGCAGTGGGGCGGCGTCCTAGGCGTCAGGTTCTCTAGCATGGGTTAGAGGCCGTAAAATGAGGTTTATTATTATACTGTAATTGCAAAAAAGGGAATAAATGATTCGGGTAATGGTTGAAACTTGTTACTTATTTTTAAAAAGCGTTTATCAATAAAAAGACATGTCAAGATCTTGTTGATTCGTTGACTTTTTTCAATTATTAAAAACAAAAATTATGAATAGAAAATTACTAGGGAAAGTTATTTTTTAAAGTATTCTATCATACTGAATACTAAAACTATTTAACAAATGTTTTGTTTAATTTGTCTTAACCGATTGTGACAACCCTACCAAAATAGGTAACAATTTTGCACGAACTTACGAACATTTAACTCTGGTCCGTTTATCTACTCCTGTGCTAAGAGTGAAATTTGAATGCAATCAATTGTTAGTGTGAGTTGTTAGCTTTGTTACCCATACATTGCGCGCCGAATAAATTTGTATAAAAAAAAAGGTTCTATTTTTTACACTTGATACTAATTTACGTTAATTAACGCTTACACTTTCAGCCCTTAAAATGTATGTTCGTATGGAAGTCACACACTGTATGTTATTAAGTACCTACATATTTGCTTAGCTTTTATTTTGATCTGAAGTTAATAAACGTATTTAACCTTTTAAAAAAACGGTATTCAAAGTAGGTGGTCGTTTAATGCCCTACGCTTGGCTGGGAGTGATAAAATATGGGAACTGTATCCATGAACCCCTTTTCAAGGCCCTGGTACTGGTATTAAAAACATATAAAAGCATATGCTTTAATTTATTGATCGATCCTTCTTCTCTATTCTTTGACTTGTTTTGATACAGTGATATATAAGTACTTACATTGCTAGAAAACGCATCACAGATGACGGCCACAAGCACTGATACTTAATTCATTGTCATCGCCAACTAATCTTGTGTGCCAGTTAATCTTTAAAGAGGACAAGTTACAATAATACAAATTTTTACATTTATTTGTATCAACGGCGCCTGGAAAAGGGTTAAACAAGTAGTGAACGCTGTACGACCCCAAAATAGGAAAACCACAAATCGATGTGCCTACATTATTGTGATACTCGGGGCTTAATAGCATAAAAGAGTTATATTTAGATTTGAATTTAAATACCTCGACGTTTCGGACGCGACGTTGCGTCAATGGTCTGGAAGGGACTGAAGAGGCGGGTATCAACATCTCCTAGCTGCACGGGTTCCTCGAACTACCCGCACTTGGTCTTTATTATTAGTTTTTTCACTAGGGTTGCCATTAGTCCGACACACAACACTCACAACATCCGGCGATTTATGAGACGATATTTGATGACGCTTACACATACTGACTACCGGATTCCATGAAGATGAAAGCTTGAAACCATCCTCACCGTTGAAATTACGATGTTTTCTGATTTCAATTTTTATAGTAGAATTGTGCTTCACGTACTATTCTACTATAAAAATTCCGCTCAGTAGATAGGATCGTGGGGTTATGAAGCTCAATCCAGTGGTTTGGTCCTGCTTCCAGTAAATGTTCGGCAATAGCGGACTTGATCACCTGACGATTCTTGACAGCTGCTATGTGCTCCTTGACTCTTTCAGCTATGGTACGCTTCGTCTGCCCTATATAAGTGCTCCCAAAGCTGCAGTCGATCTTGTAAACGCCCCGTGATTGGAAAGGTACAACAGGTACATGTAGGTGTTTGTAGGCAACCGGCATTTATGCCGTATTTATAAGGGATAACGGGCAAAGTCGGTACAGTACTAGGCAAGTACTCTATAAAAACTGTATATACGCCGCTAGCCAAGATCACGAACCACGTCAGATCACCAAAGGATGTTGTATCTTTTCAATCACCGGGCGTTTACAAGATCGACTGCAGCTGTGGGAGCTCTTATATAGGGCAGACGAAGCGTACCATAGCTGAAAGAGTCAAGGACTACATCGCAGCTGTCAAGAATCGTCAGGTGAACAAGTCCGCTATTGCCGAACATTTATTGGAATCAGGACCAAACCACTGGATTGAGCTTCATAACCCCACGATCCTCACTACTGAGCGGCATTTTTATAGTAGAATTGTACGTGAAGCAGTTGAAATCAGAAAACATTGTAATTTCAACCGGGAGGATGGTTTCAAGCTTTCATCTTCATGGAATCGGGTAATCAGTATGTGTAAGCGTCATCAAATATCGTCTCATAAATCGCCGGATGTTGTGAGTATTGTGTCGGACTAGTGGCAACCCTAGTGAAAAAAGTAATAATAAAGACCAAGTGCGGTAGTTCGAGGAACCCGTGCAGCTAGGAGATGTTGATACCCGCCTCTTCAGTCCACAGAGTACCATTTTATAACTGAGATAGAGATGTCACTTCAACGTTTCGCACACAGCGCCATCTGGTGCTTTGTGACGGCAAAATATGCGATGACGTCATTGACGTCTAGTTTCCTAAATGTTAAAATAATTTACTTTGAGCAATTGCTATTACACCATGTTCTATTATATACATTAGAACATGGTGTAATAGAAATTACCCAATTTCCCGTTTTGATGAATTTGATAATTATTCAGTACTTTATTTTATACACATTTTCTTTTTATCAGGCATTCCAACTCCAACTTAGACACCCGGTGAATGTGAAAAACCACAGATTAGAGAGATAATCGCAGCCATTATTTATTCGTTCTGTTCCACTTATACCTTCACTGTACGTTGTTTTTAGTATAAAAATCTAAATAAATATCAAAACCTTCTGAATTACTAAAAATCTAAGTTTTCGTCCCATTTTATTAGGGTTTACTTGCGGATATGATACGTAAACCCAACCAGTGTCCATAGAACATTCTATATAATATTTTAGCGTAAGAAAAACTGATGCGTGTAATGATATTTTAGATTAGACATTACTATAATTAAAAAGGTCGATGTTACCAGTGCTCACCAAATAAATAATTAGCATAAACGCATTTTTAAACAAGGAAAGATAAATGAAAGCATTTATTAAGCGAAAATAAAATATTTATTCCAAAATTTAAAACTCCAATATAATCTATATTGATATTAGCACCACCTATCGACGTGTGACAACAACTTCATGTCTATAACCCAACCAAATAGAATATTACTTAAGTATATACTATACAATGTAACTTGAGTGACTACTGAAATGGGCTGGACAACGAAGTGTACATTTTGTTCTAAGTTATACCACCGTGCTTCAGTCCCTTCGAGACCATGGACGCAACGTCGCGTCCGAAACGTCTAGGTATTTCAATTTAAATTATAATGTATGTTTTTTTCGCGATTCAGTCCCAAGTATCATGTTAATGTGTGAAAATCGCGAAAGTTTAAATCAATACATAATTTAAAAAAAAACCTAAAAAATATTTGTCAACGTATTTTTGGGCCACCTGTAATATCGGCAGTTACACAAGAAAACATTGACGGTATGTACGTCGCCAGATACAGAATTTTAGGATATTTGAGTTATTCAATGAGTCTGATACAAACTAGGGTATCATGCAAAAAGAAATGTTTTATGTGAAAGCTGTTTTCTCGTTAGGTTAAGTTGAGTTATTTTGATGAGCGAGGAACATCTGAATTGCAGCCGTAAAACTTAAAAAGATTTAACGGAGGACGCTCAAATTCAGTTTTAAGCATTGCTTTAGGTGACGAGGTTTTATTATACATACGAGTATATACGACTCTTAAACTGAGACCCAAACTCGAGCGAGGGTCTTCGAAGTCGAACTCAAACCATCAAGAATTGCTTGCTCTCACAGTATAATCAAAAAGGTGGTCTCCTTGTTTTTCTCCAAATCAGGTTACATGGCATCTATTTCTCTTTCGCGAGAGTTGTTTGTAACCTGATTTGGAGAAAAACGAGGAATTAAATTCAAAAAGATTAGTCTAGTTTTAAGCTACAGTTTTGTTTTATTCTTCTATAGAATAAATAATATTGTTTAAAATGATTGTTCTGTATTGAATACTCTAAGTGCAATTTCGATGACCGAAGGGCGTGGCCATGTGGGCGTGTCTACGCCCCGCCCAAGGTAGGTCCGCCCTTGCCCATTACAATCTTTTCTATGCCTGATAATATTCGGATATAAATATTTTAGAGAACACTCATTGGAATAGCCGATTTGCTCTATTTTGTACAAAAAAAAAATCATTAATGTAATCTAACAAAGAGTAGTGTTAGCCCGCATCTTATTCTGCGTATTGCTTGATTCGCATTATTCTAGTAGCTACTGCACTAAAATACTCGATCCATGTGAACCGGACATTGAAGTTAAAGTTAGGGCTAACTCACTCACTGGCAGCATAATTTAAATCTAATTTTTCTTTCTTTAAATTGCGTTTAGGCCTGATGACAGTTCTATACAATCTAACACGACTAAACAGGATTTAAACCGATACTAAATCTAGGTTTACATATTTGCTGCAAGAGGACCCTAGTACAAAACAGCAACACCTTGTCACTAGAGACACCTAGAAATCTGAATTTTCGCGACAAAACATAAGACATTATGCGCAATTTCCCTAAACTTTTAATGGCCGAAAACCCTCGAAATTTTCTAGTTTTTTTGCTTTTAACTCGAAAACGGTCCATATTTGTTAATAACCGCGTGCTTTATTTAATTAAAGAGGTCAAAACTTCGCGTTCCTATCTAGATAAAAAAAAAAAAACCGATCAAATGGTTCAATTTTTTATAAGGAATTCGAGACTTTGTATTTTTTTTTCATAGTTCGCAATTTTTTTTAATTGAACACCTTGAACACCATAATACCTAAATATGTTTTTAACGTTACATAGATAAATATGTTTAATTATCATTTCCTTGTGCCGCGCGCGGTAGCTTAAACTGCCAATGCCAACCCTGCGTACACGGACTTACACCGACAGGCCGCTGTCGCGCCTGTGACGAGGCGGAGTAGGCTATAATCGCTGTAGATGGGATTAAAAAATTTCAACCAAGTCACTGTTCATTATTTTGTATGGAAGGATATAAAATTTTATATTTATCGGATAATGAATGCAGCAAAATTAAGTATGGTTGGTTAGAAGCGTAAAAATATAGGTGACTTTACGATTTTTGTTTCTTTATTTTCCTTACGAGTCAATTGCATAAAAATTGTACCTCATGCAAAAGAAATACAAAGGACTTTTTCGATTTTTGTTATACAAAGAAATTTATGTTAGACAAGGGAATTTTAAAGAGAAGGGGTCACATTGCATTAATCAAACTCATTTTGCGCCTGTATTGTATTCATGCTTCAAAAATTTAACATTTTTTCTACTTTATCTTCACACTAAAAATAACAAAAAGAAGGCTTTAGTTACATTTAGGTTACATTGTAACGAAATTTACATTTTTCTTTATATTTGTTTTTTTGTATGACGTACAATTTTTATGCAATTGCCTCGTATATCGTAGTAAATTATGATATATTTTTTCTGATAGGTTAAATGTAACATTATAATGTATAATAAGATGGTTACGAAACAAATCATTTTACAACAATATGCAAAGGTAGCCTTAATCTTGTTATTTAAATGACACTGAATCACGAGTAAAAAAAGTTTTAATTCTATTAAATGCTTCCTGTATAATAAAGATGTATGTTTTTATTTGTTTATGGTTTTGAGGTTATCTTTTTAAATACCAGACTAGTTCTGAAAAAGTTCCCGCGGAAATAATTCGAAGTTGCGAGCAACTGTTAATTAAAGAGATATAGTTTTTAATTCTCAAAGGAGTTTTCCGAATAAAAAAAACTTTAAAAAGACAAAGTCCTTAAACTCAAAACATTTTTGATTTACGAGGCATGATTATGTTGAGTGAAATGACATTTAACGGCTGAAAGCGAGAGATGAACGTCGTTGGTCGGGGCCGCAACCCGCGGGGCAGATAAACTCGTTACAGCAGGATACGCCAAGCATGGGTGGCAGCAACGGCAAACAAGCCAGCCGCCGGTATCTTGTAATCTTGTTGTGATTCCCATTCCCGTCGACTGTGATTCCCTCCCTAAATTACCTTTTGTACTTGATCGACAATCTAATTTGCTACCGTCTAAAATGTTCTTCCTCTATTTGTTTATTCCTCAACAAACATCTAGGTTATACCTAGAAACCATCTAGATAGGTTTCGATTTTGTTGAAAAGCACGTCACGCCTCGTCGTTTCGCTAAAAGCTTCTTGTTGACGTAGCGTTCGATTGTAGAAGCACAGCTATATTCTTGTATTTGTAATTGATTGCTTTGTCACGTAATTTGTTTGCTAACGCCACTCCGAGCTGAAACGGGGGACTCTCTCGGGAATAGCGGGCTGCTCGTTTTCTCGTCATCGTTGTTGTAAATAATTAAATAATTGGTATTTTACCTTTAATATGCTGCGGCATCGTAACTGGGAACATCCGTCAGTTATTTGATTTTTCGTTCTTTATCTGCCACTAACTTTTAACCGCGACTTGGTCGTTGTCTATAAAAAATATGATTGAAGCTCCTTGTCAATCAAATAAAACGAAAAGTTCATGCTCGCGACGCAACAGTTCTCGTAGGTCAAGTATTTCAAGGGCTGTGGCTTTACCATCCTTCTGCCTAATAATTACTGAAAATGTATACTATCATCACCCTTTTTTTATCAGCTTATGGGCTAATTTTACATAATTGCTGAGACGTATTACTATGATTGACTCATCATTTTTAATTTAATTAAGAGCGTACGAACAAAAAGTTGATGTTTTAGGAGATTTTAAACTTTTTCAAAGGCTATGTTTGTATTTAAATGCTCGCATTTTTAAAGAAAACCCACCGTTTTAAACAGATAAACTCTTATTCTAGACCATAGCGTTGCTATAATTAAATTATTACTAGAGGTTCTTTCATACAAGATGGTTTTCTTCGTACAGTTTTCGAAAAATACGCGTCAGAGCTATCTTTCAGGTGGAATGCTTCCATTCTAAACTTCCAAAAATGTTGTAATTATTGCATTTTGCTAAAGGGTATTTATATAGTATTTTAGTACATATCGATCGAACAATTAACGAAATATAGTTTTTTATCATCTAAAAATGATACGAAGGAATGAGTAATTCGGTTAGTTAAAACGTTTTTTTTTTCTCACATATTTAAAAACTTTTTGCGAATAAAATATTTTTATTATGAAACTGCAGGATTTTTTCAGTATGTGTGTTTTTTTTAAACGCGTATGGATGACTCAATTAATTTAATAATTTTTTTAAAAACCACTATATAACCGCGCGCATAAACGTTCTTCGACTCAAAGAGCGCCGAGCGCTCCCAAGGAACGGACGTATCGCTCTCGACGCTGGCTGAAGGTCGGTGACCGAGCCTACCCGTTTCTCGCTACCTGATCAGCTATAGCGTGTCCGCTAAAAAAATGATACTTGGTACCTAAGTAGCTTTACATGGTAAAGAAGTTTTATCTATTGAATTGTTCTCAAACCTTACTTTGTCTGATAAGACGTTTTTTTCAAAAACGAGCAATAAACGCAAATTAATTGGAGCGTAAAAATCCATTGTTACTATGGCCACACAAGTTAATAGGTTAGTTAATATATTCTTAATTATTATACAGAGTTCATTAAAACGAAACCTGTATATACAGGGTGGCACATTTATATAGGTCACATATCGATTTTAGTGACAGGAAATCCAAGATGGCGGACATATTTTTTTCTTAAAAATCGACATGGGTGTTATTTTTTAGGTTTTCAGGGGCGCTGATTACGAATATGACATCCATAATCAAATCCAAGATGGCGGATATTTTTTTTGATAGAAATCGATATGGGTGTCTTTTTCTAGGTTTCCGGGGATGCTGATTACTTAAATGACACCCATTTTCAAATCCAAGATGGCGGATGCATTTTTTTGTTAGAAATCGATATGGGTGTCATTTTCTAGGTTTCCGGGGATGCTGATTACGAAAATGACACCCATTTTCAATTCCAAGATGGTGGACATATTTTTTTCTTAAAAATCGACATAGGTGTCATTTTTTAATCGGTACCCCTGAAAACATAGACAATGACACCCATATCGATTTTGAACAAAAAAATGTGTCCGCCATCTTGAAAATAAAAATGGATGTTATTTGTTGGTTGTGGACGACCGAATAGCCTAGTGGTTAGAGACCCTGACTATGAAGCTTGAGGTCCCGGGTTCGAATCCCGGTCGGGACAGATGTTTGTATGATGAATACGAATATTTGTTCTCGGGTTTTGGATGTTTAATATGTATATAAGTATGTATTTATCTATATAAGTCTGTTTATCCGTTGTCTAGTGCCCAAAGTACAGGCTTTGCCTAGTTTGGGACTAGGTCAATTAGTGCCTAACTAATACACATGGCCTGAATTTTGCCAATATGATTACGTACCTACGCCCTAAAAAGTTTTCATTTACTTGAAAAAAAAAAGCAATGTGCGTTTTGACACCAATAGAATTTGAAAATAGAACACCGTTCACATTGTTATAAAAGTGGACTAGTTAACTGGACAATTGGACCTTACACGGCATGTAGTAGTCTTTTTTCCTAGCCTGTGGTGTCACATACTTTTGGATACTTTGGCTGCTACGGAATTGCCTACAGTTATGTTCACCTACAAGATGCCTCTCTTTCTATCCTGTATCTCTTAACTCTTCTGACTACGTTAGGGTTGCCCTCTTTTAAAAATAATTAATCTAAATGTTTAATTATAAGATAAGTCACAGAATACACTACATAATAGTACAAGGTTATATATGCCCATTTCTCTAAGTTTGTGAACAAACGGCATACGACTTGATACGACGCGACGCAAACAAGAAATTTAACTCGCAAGATTTGACCCGAACATATATAGCTACATATACCTACTCAGCTTCACAATAAATAGCCCACCATATTTTTACTATTTATTGTAAAAGTATTATTTATTTAAATAACAGTTTTTACATTAGTCAAGGAAAAATGGTGGACGATTAATTTTGCCTTTGTTTGAGTATATATACACGTACCTACATGATTATGTACTAACATTGCAAATTAAAATAAAAGCAAATAATTGCAATTCAAATAATTATAATATGGATGACATAAACAAAAGTAAACCTTTGGTAATTAGGTACCTACCTACTTAATCAATTATCAGTAGGTGTAGGTTGACGTGCATTTCTTTACCTTTCAATTTCGCAATTTCAATTGCCTGTGTCCAGCAGTAGACGTCTTTCGGCTGATATGATGATGACGATGATGAATTGTCGTAATTCGCACTCCACGGACAATGCGTTGCGCGCGGCGCGTGAGTAAGCAACATCCGACATGCGACTCGGCCGGCGCGCGACTGGCTTGGCACGCGGCGGCCCTGTGAAATTAGTCCGCCGGGGCGGGCCTGCCGCGTACTTGTAAAATCTTACCTAAACGTGGAGTTGGACCGCCCTGCTTGAATGTTACTAAATCAGCACTTGGCGATGTGCATGCTCCGGTATATTTGCACTTACACGACGGATGTCCCGAACAATGTTACATAAACATTGCAAGTTAACATAAAATCTTGAAATTATAAATAATTCATGGATGGCCTAAATAAAAATAACAAAATTAAGTGTTTTTTTAAGTAGTACATACCTACTTAATTACGTAGGTTGACGTGCATTTCTTTACCTTTCAATTTCCTATGAAAGTTTGAAAAACGTGAGGGTTGAATCCTTGTTATTGTTCAGGCAGCCGAATGCGACCCAGTATGGTGGTTTGTGGTTCGTCGTACTTAATTCGCACTCGCATGGACTACGCGATGCGAACGGAGCTTGAGTAAGCAACCGACGTGCGACCCGGGCGGCGCGCGGCGCCGCAGCGCGCGGCACTGCACGGCGGCACTGTGAATTTAGCGCTGTAAGTCGAGTCCGCCGCGTACTTGTACAATCTTACTTAAACGCAGAGTGCGCCCGTCCTGCACATAGAGCACGGCGCGCCATTTTGTCGCTTGTCGCGCAGTGCGTCCTTTTCATAGTGATGGCATCAGTGAAGGACGCACTGAGCGGCAAGCGACAAAATGGAACGCGTGCTAGCCTTCCTGATGGAGGTAGCTCTTTAGCACAACTATTCAAATAAATCTGAAAATATGTAATTTTTTTCACTGGACAAAAATCGCTGTAAACCTTTGTATAGAACCCTCGTTGCGCGAGCCTGACTGGCAAAAATGGAACCCTTATATGTAGTTTCGACATGTCCGTCTGTCTGTCTGTCCGCGGCATAGCTCATAGATTATTGGTACTAAAAAGCTGTAATTTTGCATAGATATACATATTAATTAGGCCGAATTAACCGATATACATTGACCCCACACTGCATACAGTTTGCTTAGGAGTAGGGCTCTGCTAACACTGGTTTCGAATAGGTGTGATGAAATGGTTATTTATGATACGAGTGCGGGAAGTAGGCAATTCCCAAGGAGTGCCGGTGACCTTAAACACGAGCGTAAGCGAGTGTTTTAAACCGACACGAGTTGAAAATTGCCTTCCGCACGTACCTATGTCATACAATGTTTTACAATGCATTAAGCGAGGAATCAAAAAATATTCAAAGTCACCAATAAAACTCAAAACAAATGCCTACCACCGACTTAAATTAAATGAGCAGTTTGGCGAAATAATCTCAAATAAATTCTGTATGCCTAAAATTATTTTGAAACTTTCGACAATGTTTGCATTTTTCCATTTTAAATTTTCAGAATCAAAAATAATTGTGTACCTGACACCTATTTTTTATTCTATAGACCGCTACCAAAATGGCCAGCCCTACTGTACAAAGATGCCCCACACAGCGATTTTAATGTAAGTTCAATGCAGTTTATTTGTACCTCATTTCGGTACAATTAAAACAGCTTGACTGCTTTGCCATTGCCAATCGACCCGTTACCAGGATTGGTAGGGCAAGGGCGGAGTCCGTCACTAATAACGTCGTAATTGGCATCGAAGCTCTCCGCAGCTGGATTACTGAACGTCTAATTGAATGCGAGACGCCGCCTAGCTTCCAATGCTACTACACCTTAGGACGAAACTGATGCGACTTAATTTTGTTGCGGTCAAGTTGGACTATTTTCAGTCGTGTGTACGTGCCCTACCCGCTGGCACGCTGTTCAATTACACCGCGCCGATGTATTAAATTGGCCTGGAAGTGAGGATACTACCTGAATCAGCTAGAAGATCAAACGTAACTCCAGGGCAAATGAGACTTAAGATTTACCCGGCGCCAAGTTACGACGTTAGATAATAATCCCGTGTCAATTAGCTAATGAAAAATAAAATAGGCTCGGATACTTTACAGCACTGTAATTAAAATTACGACGATGGTTTCAAGGCATCTGTTTTAGTAGTCTTGCTTAATTTGCCTTAAAAATTTGAATCGATTTACAATTACAACATTTATGCTATTGTTTTTTTTTTCAAAATGGGACTTTTGTAAGAAATTCATTGGACACGAGTGTTTGCGTGCATTTTTACCTGGTCATTAAGCAAGTCTTTTTTTTTATACGAGGAAGGCAAACGAGCAAGTGGGTCACCTGATTGTTAGTGATCACCACTGCCCATAGACACCCGCAACCCCGCGGGGTTTGCAGATTCGTTGCCAACCCAGAGAGATAAGATGAAATGCCTCTTGTGCCTGTAATTACACCGGCTGCCCTACTCTCCACACCGGAACACAACAGTGCAAGCACTGCTGCTTGGCGGCAGGATATAGCGAGTAATATGAGTCATGATTATAGTAATTTATCATGAGCTTTTCGGTGAAGGAAAAACATCGTGAGGAAACCTGCACACTCCTGCGAAGCAATTCAATGGTGTGTGTGAAGTTCCCAATCCGCACTGGGCCCGCGTGGGAACTATATCCCAAGCCCTCTCATTCCGAGAGGAGGCCTACTGGGCAGCAGTGGGACGTTAATAGGCTGATGATGATGAGTCATATGCATTATGTGGTGGTACTCGTGGTATTTTCAACACATTTTCTCGTTAATTAAATCTTGTTTTACGTCATAAGATTCATTAATTATACATCTTAAGTACTAGTGGCTCTGTGAGCTGTAGAATCCGCGACATAATTTTCTAACATTTTCCATTTTTTTAGGGTTCCGTACCTCAAAAAGAAAAAACGGAACCCTTATAGGATCACTTTGTTGTCCGTCTGTCTGTCTGTCAAGACCCTTTTTCTCTGGAACGCGTGGAGGTATTTGACAAATTGAAAACAAAAGCGAGAAACCAACCAAAAGTAAAACAAGCGTGATTTGAATTTATTACCAAATTCGGACTTTTTAATTATTTTTTTTTCAAATTACGTTTTAAGTATAATATTTCAGGTTTTATATCAAACGATATTAAAATTCTCTTTAATATAAAGTTACTTTCATGCATGTATCATTATTAATTTGTAAGATACAGAGGATTTTGTCATTGACCCGTATTATTTGTCCGCGAGTGTACGAGGGCTGTTTGATAAGTACCCGTTTTCTAAATATATTAATATCACTGACCGCAAATAAGTATACCACCCTTTTAAGCCATTTTTCAGATGCGGGAAAATTAAAAAAAAAAATGGCGTTCTTTTGTTTTTTTTTTCTCATTTGACAACGATTCAGTGAAGGCGTGAACTTAAAATTGTAGATTAGATTAGATTCTTATTCTAATTAGATTCTTATTTTTGGAAGGAAAAACATGTGATGCAATAAAAGTAAGAATGCAAGCGGTTTACCATGAATGTGCTCCTTCTATGACAACCGTCAGATATTGGTATAACGAGTTTAAGCGGGGGAGAACAACCGTCTTTGATGAGGATCGCCCAGGCCGGCCAGTTGAGGTGACTACAGACGATATGGTTAAGAAAATTGAAAATATTGTTTTAGCCGACCGCCGAATTAAACTTCGAGAAATCGTTGATGCTGTAAATGTTTCAATTGAGAGGGTACAACACATATTAGAAGAAAAATTGGGTATGAAGAAAGTATCGGCGAGGTGGGTGCCGCGTTTACTCACGGAGGAGCAAAAACGGAACCGACTGACTACTTCGGAGCAGTGTTTGGCCGTGTTCAAACGTAACCCGAAAGAGTTTCTGCATCGTTTCGTGACCGTGGCCGAAACGTGGGTCCACCACTACACCCCAGAAATGAAAGAGCAGTCGAAGCAGTGGATTTTACCGGGTGAACCTGCTCCAAAGAAAGCAAAAACCGTCCCATCGGCTGGAAAGGTCATGGCGACCGTTTTTTGGGATTCGCAGGGTATTATACATATTGACTATTTAGAAAAGGGAAAGCAATAACAGGGCAGTACTATGCCAATTTATTGGATGAATTTGACGCCGTGTTGAAGGACAAACGACCCCATTTAAAAAAGAAAAAAGTACTGTTTCATCACGACAACGGCCCGGCTCATTCGTCCAGAGTTGTGACGGCTAAATTAGCACAGTTAAGCTACGAACTATTGTCTCACCCCTCGTATTCTCCAGATTTGGCCCCATGCGATTTATTTTTGTTTCCCAACCTAAAAAAATGGCTCGGTGGCAAGCGATTTGGATCAAATGACGAAGTCATTGCCGCCACAGAGACCTATTTTAATGACTTTCCAAAATCATACTTTTTGGATGGTTTATTGAAGCTTGAGTATAGGTGGAACAAATGTATAGAGTTAAAAGGTGACTACGTAGAAAAATAAATGCATATATACAAAAAAAAAAATGTTTTTTTTCCATAAACGGGTACTTATCAAACAGCCCTCGTATATCTAAGTATTATTCACCACAACGAACTATATTGTACGTGTTAGCCAATTTAATTACCTAGTAGCCTTACTCAAAGTATGCTCCGTGGAGCTCTGGGGCTCCGCAAAGAGTTTGTGGGGACTCCGCGGTGTTACTTGGCCACAATACTTTCTTTAGGAGGACAACTTCAGAAAATAAATACAATTAAGTGATTAATTAGAAATATTACGTGATTACGATAGTTAGTTCAATACGCTGGCTATAAACACATTTCCAGAAAACGTTTAATATTTACTTGATTGGTCATTTTTACTTTTCTTTCATTGTATAAAACTTTCAGTTTTATGTACTAAAAACAATTACTTTGCTCACCCGCGACCACTAGTGAAAATAGTTAATCTGTGCGGCAAATGTATGTTTCCATGCAGCACCTCCGTCTCCACTGCTACACGAATCAACACATGCCACACAGACCCAACTATCACCACCACCACTAAACTACACGCTGACGCGTTTCGGCACTCTCCACGAGGCCATTAAGTTAAACACTACAACAACCGTTCACCAAGACACCATTTATAATTACCGATTACACACAGAGATTAACTATTTTTCACTAGTGGTCGCGGTTGAGCAAAGTAATTGTTTTTAGTTCATAAATATGGACCACCGCAAAGTAACGCCTGATTCAATAAATTCTTTTAGTTTTAGTTCATCGGTTAACATAACATGCATTTCTCTTATGATTTAGATGACATAATAATTCACTTTAACATCAACTGCATTTTGTATTCACTTCGTATTTCTTGATTTTACATTTAGATCTTTTCAATAATTAAAACCTTACAGTTTTCAAAGGTATAAACATTGCAGCTCTCTACTAGGTACAGTCAGCGTCATATACACCTTGGGCCCGAGTGACCCGACCAATTTTAACCACGCATTTCTGAGGTCCTCAGGAGTAAAAAACGTTGTATGAACATATGGCTTAATCTGCGTTTTTAACTTTCTTTTTTTTTTTCAAACAAAAAAATATTAAAAATTAGGAACTTCAAGATAACAATTCCTTAGGACGAGCTGGCTACGCATTATTTTAAAGTTAGGACATTGCACAATTAAAGTATTGGCGCCAATTAAAATGTATGTCTATGTGTGAGTGCTCTAATATTGATGTCCCTTTCTTACTTGCAATATTAGTGGCGAAAAGAAATAATTTGAAAAAAGGTAAGGTTTGCTAAACAAGAATTAAAGCCTAGCCTTGAGGCCGAGAGGGACGCAGCTTTACGTCAAAATGAGATTTGTGAACTTCTATGTTACTCTGTTGTATTGCCGTATCCCTCTCGGCTTAAGATAAGTTTTTTTACTAAATCTTTAAAAAATTTAAGGAGTTTCGTGTTTTTTCGTGTAAGCTTAGGGAGATGTTTGGGAATTAAACCTTTATGTGGTTTTATTTAAGAAGTTAAAAAAAATCAGATCGGTCCAGTTTTTTTTTTAGTTTTGTTTCTGTTTATATCGCGAGAATGCAAAAATTATTATTACGCTAATAAACTGGCCGATAGCCATAGTTTAAAATGGGTGTCACAAAAATGACTACGTGTATCACAATTATTAATTTTTAATAGTGAAAAAAAATCACGTTGTCTTGGTTAATAAATAAGTAATTAATCGCTATGCCGCAGTAATTGTTCTGCTCGCTTGGCGGACATTAATTTTGTACACGGATTTTGTAACGGCAACTCACATAGAGCAGTTGCTGAATAAGTACAGGAGATGAGTTCCTGGTCGTCGCGTACCGCACCATTCTACTTTCGTGAATTACACATTAGGTTTTAAAACACGGGTGGACTAGGTAGCATGATCGCGTTTATTAATATCCTACCTATTAATATTACAAATGCGAAAGTTTGTGAGTGAGTATGTTAGTTACTTGTTCTGGCGAAAAGGCTGGACGGATTCGGACCAAATTTGCAATGGAGAAGCTGATACACAAGATTAAAACATTAAAACATTTTATCCCGGAAAATTGCATAGTTTCCGCAAGATAGAGATTACCGAATTCTACGCAGATGAAGTAGGAAAAAAACAGCTATTTGGTAATAAGTAAATGCATTTTATGTAATTCCTCAAGTAGGTAGTTCTTGTAGGTCAAAATAGGGACTCAGAAGAGACTGTTACCAAAGATAGGAGGGCCGGGTGCCTCATGTCGACGCCTTTTCGTGCGAGAAGTCGGGGCATGGCACTCCTCACTCCACGGGGCGCCAACCGCATGTTTGCTTGCTTGCTTTGCATTCTTGATTGCTTGCTTGCGTCCTAAGAAATTATTATACTTTACGCGAACGATGCCACGGGTAAAAGCTAGTAACTAAATTTATAATATCAAATCTTATCAAATAGGAACGTACCTACTCATCAAATCAACCCACTTCCGGGTTTGGGTTACAATGCTGGGTAAAGGTCTCTTTATTTCCATCCCACTTTGCCTGATCCTGTATTCGATCAACCAAATCTATTCCGATTCTTAGCGTATTTATTACATGCCTGGCGACCAACACAACACTATTGCTAAAGCGAAACCGTTCCCAAATGCTCTAGCTAGGTAAAGCAGGGGCTCTAGCATCGTACAAAAGTTAAATAGGTACAGCTGTTATTTATTGAGTTACAAAACTTATTAACTTTGCCATTGGAAAACTTACTGTTGCCCCAAACATCGACACAGGTCGCGGTCAGTTTACCAACTGCATAAAAAAATTACTGCACATCTAACACTAACAAATAATAAGTTACAGGACAGCTACATGTCAAAGGCGAACTTGTCCCTTAAAGTGGTCTCTGCCAGTTAACCTTTGAGAATCAATTATGTTTGTGAACGAAAAATCTTTTTTGTGACGTTAAACCACGGTCGGTTCACGGTTGTTTTCTTTTACTTCTTGCCAAATTTCATTATTCTAGATCAACGGGGAGTTCCCTATAGGAGAACCTTAAAAGCATCCTCCAATGCAGCGGTGAACAACTTCGGAGAGATCACATCTCCTTGTCTGACTCCCCGCTGCAGAGGAATAGGCTTCGTGGTCTGGTCCTGTAGTTGGACGGACATAGTGGTGTTTTCGTACAGACACTTCAACACTTCGATATACCGGTAGTCAACTTGGCACCGCTGGAGAGACTGCAGCTGCGCACTGCCCAGATCTCGATCGCATCGAAGGCTTTCTCGTAGTTTAAGTATTTAAAATGGTTTAATACTTTATTTAATACAACTTACTAATTACACAGAAAATAATTTCATGACTGTTTGAAAACGTATCAATCACTTTTGCATGCATGCTTTTCTGGTCGCCGTTTGTGTTTATTGGGCTCACAGTTCTAATCTTGCTTCATTTTCTGATACTTATTAGTAGTTCGTTTTTGTAGGGGACACAGTTCTAAACTGTTTTAGGCGAGCTCGCGGGTACTGGTTTGTTCTGTATTCTGAGGGTTTTAACTAAATATTCTAACGCATCAGTGAACAGTTTCTAGTGTAGTTTGATTTTGCTGAAGTTTAACGGACATTGCGGCGTTGTACAGACATCTAAGCACTTTGATGTATCTCCCAAGTCAACTTGGCACTGCTGCAGAGATTGCATAACGGCTCCAGGTCTCGATATTCCAAAAAAGGGGTTTGCCAGGGGCTGATTATTATACTCCTCGGTCTTCTGTACAGTCTGCTTCACTTTGTGGATGTGGTCTATGGTGTTAGAAGTAGTTGATTCCTTAACTAGATGATTCCTGATGACCCTCGAAAACTACTATGAACTTGGCTTGAAATGCTGCCGCGTGTCTAGATGTGCAGATTAGGGGCGAGATGAGTTGAAAAATAAGACCACTGTTATGCTCCTATGCCACATTTCTGGAGTTCTCCTATCGTGGAGATTAAACATAGTCTGTAAATTTTAAGCAATTTATTAAGAAACCTTTGTTTATTAAACTCAGTTTCAGAAATAAAATCTTCGTGTTTACTTTAAGAAAAGAGGTGTAAGTTTCTGAAACAGTAGTTGTTGCAGTTGTATCGTTGTAGAAATTGATCAGTCAGTAGAAATTTATCGGCATGTTTCTGTGCTCTCGCTGATTAACAATCTTATTAAGTAGGTATGGGTTCAGACCTAAATAAGTTGCGTTCAGAAACAATGTACCTACCAAAAACATTAATTATTGGTTTTCATGTTCTCATGAAACCATATAAAATGCATAAATCTAGTAAATTAAACTGAGAGTAGGTTTGTACAAATAAAGTTTTATTGAAATTTTATACTAAAAAAGCATCCTTATTGTCAGTTTTTTTCCATTTGGTGTTAGCAGGCTTAGCTGAAATGGGACTGGGTAGCCCACATCATCCGCATGCATTCACATAGGTGGGTGAAAATTGCCACAAAGCGGGTACCAGGTAGTGGCAGGCCTAGACGACGGTGGCGGGTTGATCTGTACGTCTTCTTTTACGGCTGGCCTGAAACCGCTAAAAATCGGGATGCGTGGAGGACATGGCGGGAGGCCTTTGCTCAACAATGGGACACTTCACCAGGCTTATGATAATAAAAAAAGTTAGCAGGCCGTCTACGTCCATTATCATTCAGTGATTGCCGTTGCTGTTGTCGAGGATTGCTTTCATAATTTTCATACATTGGAAGCCCATTTCATGTTTGATCAGTATCACCTTTATTTCTTACGTATCCGATAATAAAAATAACAATAGGTAAAGTTAAAAAAAACTAGGTCTCTAGTTGGATTTATTGCTTAGCGAGTCTTCGTTTTGGGATAATTTACCGACTAGTTTAGTTTCGCGCACAACACACCACAATCAATCCAAATCTCCAAATAAGTAATGTTCATCACCAGGGTTCCCAAACGAAATCGGTTAAAAAGAGCCCATAATATTGTTTTCTCTCTTAATTACCGCACTACCATTTATTTTATCATATTGCAAAATTCGAGAAAATTATCAGTTTGCTGTTAAAATGATTTCATTGACAAGCGACAATGAAATGACAATATCAACTATTGAAAATTCATTTGACGTTAGCTGTTAAAAGGAATTCTCAGGCTTGAAGAGTGGCAACGTTGCCTATTATTAGGGTGCGTTGCACTGAAGATTTTTTCGAGATTATTTTTCACAAAAAGTTAAATATCTTCCAAACTAAGCCGAATCGATCATACTTAATACTACATTTTTAACTTTGAATAAGCTCAGCTATGCGTGGTTGAAATTGGTCGGGTCACTCGGGCCCACGGTGTATATGGTGACATCCAAAGTGATCAAATAGTTCGGTACACCATACAAATCGTATGGTGTACCGAACTATTTGAGCACTTTGGATGGTACCATATATATGACGCTGACTGTACTACGAGCATATAACCTATAGAGACGTAATATACAATACATACAATACAGTCAAGTTGTCTATGATTTCTCATTGATATATTTCGCAACACATTTGCTTTCCGTCAGTTTCGACCATAAACTAGAACCGAAGACGGTTTGACATTTAAAATATAAATCACCGTCAATTTACATCATCATGTCCTGTTGTGCCGTTAAATGGTGCAAAAACAACAGGAAAACTTGTAGTGTAACAACAAACAATATCGCTTTTCATCGGTAAGTCCATTTCTTTATTTTACCAAAATATTTTCAAAAATTTGATTAATGCAACGCGGGTCTAGTTAAACTGGACAGGTCGGTCACTTGTCCACTCCCCGTCCTTTTTGCTCTTACTGTAAACATGTACGTCTATCTCTTATTATCGTAACTACCCTTGTGACGCCAATGGCGAGTGCCGTGTAGTGCATTTATTTTGTATTGTCGATAATAAAATTATCCAGTAAATGATTATTGTTAGTGTATCGGGTTTTTATTTGTAGATTTTATTTACTACTATTAGTACCTAAATACTTCATGAGTTTAATTATAATTATTCTTTTCGTGTATTAAGTTTATAACAACGTTATTTTATTTAAACTGTATTTTTTTTAACCCCAGACGCATAAAGAGGGGTGTTATAAGTTTGACCGCTAGTGTGTCTGTGTGTCTGTATGTGGCACCATAGCTCCTAAACGGTTGAACCGATTTTAATGCAGTTTTTTTTATTTGAAATCAGGTTTTCAAGCGATGGTAAACTAAGAGTTAAAAAAACCTTTCGTGATTCGTTGAACTTTAGAGAATCAAGTGAAATAAAACGGATCACTCACGTATATAAGTCGAGTTTAGCCTGACATGTTTCGGACCAATTCGAATAACTCCCACTCGCTGTCCTGCTGCCGCTGGTTCGTGCGCTCCCAGAGAAAGGACTACGAATTAGTCCGGCTAAACTCGAGTTACATACGTGAGTGATCCGTTTTATTTCACTAGATTCTCTAAATTTCAACAAATGACTAAAAGTTTCAAATAAAAATATGACACAAGGCATTGAAAAATTCGTTAGGTACACCAACGTTAAGTATAGCTTAATTGGTGGAGCGTGGTACGGATTACCGAGGTTGCTGGTTCAAGTCCAGCTGCTTAACGGATTTTTCTTTGCATTGTCATTGTATGTTGAATTTCATTCTATGAATGTTTCATAAAAATAAAAACAAAAATAATCAATAAATCGATTATTTTCATTGATTCAGAAAATAGCTCCATCTCTTGCCACTAATGCGTAACTGTAGAAGTTCCGTAGTGGGTGAGCCGCTTGATTAAGCTACTCATAGATGGCGCTAAGGAGAGATCTTCCAAATAAAAGTATGACACAAGGCATTGAAAAATTCGTTAGGTACACCAACGTTAAGTATAGCTTAATTGGTGGAGCGTGGTACGGATTACCGAGGTTGCTGGTTCAAGTCCAGCTGCTTAACGGATTTTTCTTTGCATTGTCATTGTATGTTGAATTTCATTCTATGAATGTTTCATAAAAATAAAAACAAAAATAATCAATAAATCGATTATTTTCATTGATTCAGAAAATAGCTCCATCTCTTGCCACTAATGCGTAACTGTAGAAGTTCCGTAGTGGGTGAGCCGCTTGATTAAGCTACTCATAGATGGCGCTAAGGAGAGATCTTCCAAATAAAAATATGACACAAGGCATTGAAAAATTCGTTAGGTACACCAACGTTAAGTATAGCTTAATTGGTGGAGCGTGGTACGGATTACCGAGGTTGCTGGTTCAAGTCCAGCTGCTTAACGGATTTTTCTTTGCATTGTCATTGTATGTTGAATTTCATTCTATGAATGTTTCATAAAAATAAAAACAAAAATAATCAATAAATCGATTATTTTCATTGATTCAGAAAATAGCTCCATCTCTTGCCACTAATGCGTAACTGTAGAAGTTCCGTAGTGGGTGAGCCGCTTGATTAAGCTACTCATAGATGGCGCTAAGGAGAGATCTTCCAAATAAAAATATGGCACAAGGCATTGAAAAATTCGTTAGGTACACCAACGTTAAGTATAGCTTAATTGGTGGAGCGTGGTACGGATTACCGAGGTTGCTGGTTCAAGTCCAGCTGCTTAACGGATTTTTCTTTGCATTGTCATTGTATGTTGTTTTTTTAACTCGTTTAGTTTATTTACCATTACCACAAAAAATTTAAGTTGGTGATAATATCTTATCTTATCTTATACTACTTAAAGACGTTAGTTCCGTTTCCAGGTCATTTCAAATTGCATTTCTTAGTTGCAAAATTAAAGTCACAGGCAAAAGCTAGTTACTGATATAAAATCAAGCATAAAAAAATGCAAAACCTTTTATCGATATCGATAGAAAGCATCAAGTCGTTAACGCACGCCCTTAGCGATCGGGTTCGGAATACTTAGGGATACTTCGGAGTACTTCGGAGCGATCACAACTCCCCCCGCACCGCAGCTAGTTGACAGAATTGTTTTATTTCAAATTAGCATGTATTGGGTCTTTATAGGGATAAGTGCTCGTAGACTAGGTACTACAAACAAATACAAGAAAGACGACAGCACAGCTATTTTATTTTTTTATTTTTTCACGCTTGTTCCGGGCGATATGTTATGTAATGCGTGCGCAGGTTCAAATTAAAACAGACCAAACCGCCATACAACATAATATTAAAAATGTGTATGATAAACTACAAAATAATGTTTTAAATACCCAAATAAATGTTAATTCGTAGATAAAAAAGATAATTTACTTAAATTAAATGTTTTTGTGTCATCTAATCTAAAATATTTTATTTATGCACAATAATTTGTTCATTGCTTTTAGGCGGTAAAAGATTTTGCTGAGATTTAAAAAAATATGTAATGTAAAAAACACGAGTGCGGTAATTATAAAGTAAAAAACACGCGTGTGTTATAAGTTGTATTATGAACTTTAATACAATGCAATAAGATTCAATTTATGAGCAAGTGTGTTGAAAATCATGTAACTAGGTACTGTTTTTTTTATTGATTCCTATTTTTTTTTTACGAAAATCGGCTGTCGTAAAAATGTCCATTACCTACGGTTTCTGAACACATAATAGACCACTTACAATATGTGTGTAAATAATTGTAAAGCCTGACCAGAAATATATAACTATTGTCAAGAGGGCGGTATTGTTCTTATTTATATGGCAATAGTTTAGTATAGTCGGAACAATGCGAATTGGTAATTCGTTTTAACTTACTTTCATTCGCCGTGGTCAAAATCAGAATCCAAATATTCGGTGTCCATAGGGCAATTAGCTTCAAATTCAGATGCAGAAAGTGACTTATTGGAATCACTTTCAGAGTCAGACGTGTCACTGGTGTCAGAGCCAAGTTCAATTACGAACTTATCCACGTGGATATCAATTATATGATCTAATTTCCTGTAGCAGTTTTCTATTTTGATTACATGGTCGCAACAGCTTTTCCAAGTATTACTAGTTATTCCCTGAAAATATAAACCGGTACTTCCAACAAATGTGTATTTCGCATATGTGTGTTATTTATATTATTTATGTTGATTTGACGTAAATAGATACCTCAAAACTATTTTCCACTAAATTCAAAAAGCCATCTCCTCCATGTGCAGAATTTTTCGACGCCACTTTATCTTTTACTATACCCCATATCATTTCAATAGGGTTAAAATCGCAATGATATGGCGGTAGACGGAGTTCTGTGTGGCCATGATCTTTCAATATTTCATCGATTTCATATTTCGGCAATGGTTTATTTTTTCTTAAGATAGCCATCAAAGTTCCCTTGGTTGCCGTGGTTGGATAGACAATATTGTTGTCATGAAGCCACTTTTGTATCAACGCCTTTTTCCAAGTATCATTTGGTGCTTTGTTGGTTTGGTAAGAATGGTATCTTGCGTTGTCCATAACCACACAGAAATTTTCATTCAGGTTGGGAAGAAGCATTTCGGTGATCTACGTTTTAAAATTATCTTTATTCATGGAGTCATGAAAGTCACTTTTTTTTTTCTTTATCGTTGTTTAAAAGCAAAGCATTTGGTACAAAACCAGTAGCTCCACCTGCGTGTACCATAATGTACCTTTTTCCTGTAGCTACAGATTTAGATACACCTGGTTCTTCGGGACTTTGCCAACACTTGCTATTATTTAACGACGTATGAATGTATGACTCATCTGAATATACTATTGGTATGTTATTTTTTCGAACATTGTCAATTTCGTCTAGATACTTTTCTCGCCAAGTAATTATATCGAATCGTTCTATTAAAATTTGTCTCTGATTTCGACACTTTTTGAATTTATAGCCTAGTTTTTTTTTTCAAAATAAGACGCAAGGACTCTCTGCCTCCAGGGAAATTTATGTCCTCTTTCAATACTGCCAACAATTTTTTTAGTGTCGGTACTTCTTTTTTTACCGTATAAATCTTGTGTATTTTCCTACGTATCACACAGAGGTCAAAATTGTCTAATTGTATCTTCTTTTTTGTTTTCGGTTTGTTTTTCTTTGGCGACCTAAAACCTGAGGAGGAACGACCTTCTGTCGTATTTCGCGTAATTGATGACTCCGATATACGTAGAAAGTTTATTAATAACTATGATTACTGCTTATTTTTTACTACTGGTCAAAACCAGAACCGATTTATGATAACCAGACTACAATGACATCTTGACTTGTCTACAACGTTTACCTGTTAGCTCTGATGTTAATTTGGAAAGGTTTTGTAGCGAAATAGTTTCATTCCCCAAGCGTTTTTTTTTTTCAGTAGTTTATTATAAACATTATTTACAATGATCCGTTGTTGACCACGAATTGTTTTGGGCATTTTTTATTATTGTTCAAAGAAACCGCCACAGTGACACTGACAATCATTAAAATTATTGCCAGTGTAAGAAATTAGTTCCAATGAAATTCCGCAACATGGCGAGTAGTCATATATTTCTGGTCAGGCTTAAGTTTACAAATGCAACTGTTAATGTTTATAAGGAGGGTCCTTAAAATACGAGTGCTTTTTATAATAGGATTGCACGAGTGTTTTAATTTTAAATTATGTAGAGTAGCATACATTACCGACGACCGGATAGCCTAGTGGTTAGAGTCCCTGACTATGAAGCTTGAGGTCCCGGGTTCAAATCCCGGTCGGGGCAGATGTTTGTATGATGAATACGAATGTTTGTTCTCGGGTCTTGGATGTTTAATATGTATATAAGTATGTATTTATCTATATATGTATGTTTATCCGTTGTCTAGTACCCATAGTACAGGCTTTGCCTAGTTTGGGACTAGGTCAATTGGTGTCAAATTGTCCCGTGATATTTATTTATTATTATTTATTATTACTTTATCTACACACATATTAATAGTGTCCGACCGAAACAGGATTTTCTAACGAAACTGAAACTTTTTAGACATGTTAAATAGTAGATTATACAACTAAAACGCCTCATTTTACGCGAGATGTTTATATCCACCCGAGCCGTAGGCGAGGATGGATAGTAAGTCGAAGGGAAAATGGGTTTTATGAACGTGTTTATACACTCTGCTTTTCACTTCGATTGCAAGGAAATTAAACAGCAGTGTCAAAGATAGCAAACGGTAATCCGCCGTATTAGGTCCAAAAAACAGTATTAAATATGAGCTTATCGCAGCCAAATTACATGAAATCGACACCCATGACCTTTTTTGAGTCTAAAATGTCAAACTGTCATTCGCCCTCTTGTATCCGAGAAATAATGTAAAATTCGAGCTCACTGCAGCCAAATTACATGAAATCGACACCCACGACCTTCTTTCAAGTCAGAAAATCTTGACTATCGTCCGCCATCTTGAATCCAAATAATAATGTCAAATTCAAGCTCACTGCATTATACATACAGCCAAATTACATGAAATCGAAAGACCGCTCTTGGAGTTTAAAATATAAAACTTGTTGCGAAAAATTGTTTGTGTGTGGCTTTTTTCCAGATTGCCTTAGTTATAAAATACCTACAAAGTACTCAACAAACAGAACTAAATATCAAGTTTATTCTGAGGTTCCATAGCCTGTGTGGCAGATAAGCCCGATTGCCTTGATCTTAGACCATAAGAATAAATAATGACATAGTAGAATGGAAACTCCCACTCCGGACGGGCTCAAGGTCACGATATTAGAGTATTCGTTAAACAAACTACACAGTCAGGCTGTCACGGCCGGCGTCGCCGTACGCGCGTTTGGTTGTAATAGTTAAACGTGAGCCTGTAGGTATTTTATTTTATATTTGTAGGTAAGTAATAGGTACTTACTTAAATCACCTTAAATGGCTTCATTTGGTATGGCACTTATAACAACTTCTTATTTAGAAGTGTCTTTAATTTATGTAGGTACGTCATTACGTGCCATAATAAATCATTATTTATAAATCTCATATATTTTGCAAAACTGGAATAAAATAATGATTTCAAAGAAAAGAAAAACTTGTATCTTAGTGACATTATCTTTAGACGTACGAGGGCTGTTTGATAAGTACCCGTTTATGAAAAAAAAAAACTTTTTTTTGTATTTATGCATTTATTTTTCTACGTAGTCACCTTTAAACTCTATGCATTTGTTCCACCTATACTCAAGCTTCAATAAACTATCCAAAAAGTATGATTTTGGAAAGTCATTAAAATAGGCCTCTGTGGCGGCAATGACTTCGTCATTTGATCCAAATCGCTTGCCACCGAGCCATTTTTTTAGGTTGGGAAACAAAAAGAAATCGCATGGGGCCAAATCTGGAGAATACGGAGGGTGAGACATTCGTAGCGTAACTGTGCTAATTTAGCCGTCACAACTCTGGACGAATGAGCCGGGGCGTTGTCGTGATGAAACAGTACTTTTTTTCTTTTTTAAATGGGGTCGTTTGTCCTTCAACACGGCGTCAAATTCATCCAATAAATTGGCATAGTAATGCCCTGTTATTGTTTTTCCCTTTTCTAAATAGTCAATATGTATAATACCCTGCGAATCCCAAAAAACGGTCGCCATGACCTTTCCAGCCGATGGGACGGTTTTTGCTTTCTTTGGAGCGGTTCACCCGGTAAAATCCACTGCTTCGACTGCTTTTTCATTTCCGGGGTGTAGTGGTGGACCCATGTTTCGTCCACGGTCACGAAACGACGCAGAAACTCCTTCGGGTTACGTTTGAACACGGCCAAACACTACTCCGAAGTAGTGAGTCGGTTCCGTTTTTGCTCCTTCGTGAGTAAACGCGGCACCCACCTCGCTGATACTTTCTTTATACCCAATTTTTCTTCTAATATGTCTTGTACCCTCTCGATTGAAACGTTTACAGCATCAACGATTTCTCGAAGTTTAATTCGGCGGTCGGCTAAAACGATATTTTCAATTTTCTTAACCATATCGTCTGTAGTCACCTCAACTGGCCGGCCTGGACGATCCTCATCAAAGACGGTTGTTCTCTCCCGCTTAAACTCGTTATACCAATATCTGACGGTTGTCATAGAAGGAGCACATTCATGGTAAACCGCTTGCATTCTTACTTTTTTTTCATCACATGTTTTTCCTTCCAAAAATAAGAATCTAATTACAGACCGATACTGTTCTTTCTCCGTTTTAACAATTTCAAGTTCACGCCTTCACTGAATCGTTGTCAAATGAGAAAAAAAAACAAAAGAATACCATTTTTTTTTACTTATCCCGCCTCTGAAAAATGGCTTAAAAAGGTGGTATACTTATTTGCGGCAAGTGATATTAATATATTTAGAAAACGGGTACTTATCAAACAGCCCTCGTAAGTACCTAATATTTAACAGTAAGCAACTCTAACAACACGCCTGGATGACAGAGGGATGTAACGACGTGAAGGGGGAAGTAGGTATATAAATGGCGGCGTTTTGCACTCGGTCAAAAGAGATTCCCTTCTACTATGTTATTATTTATTCTTATGCTTAGACGAAGATTTTACTTTAAGCTCTAGAGCATAAAATTCGACTGAAGGCATTCTTCGCTTTTTATATTACTGCTATAAAACAAACAGAAATAACAAACATGTCAACATGAAAAATAAACTTGTTTTCAATACACTTGCTCAAAGAGTGGTAAATTTAGTAGCTACGTTTTATGCGGAAAGTTGTATTTTTCGTACTAGTGCTTTTTACTTTCCCATGGCGCTGGTGGCACCCCTCCGCCTTCCTCCACCTGGTCGCCGGCGGGTGGTGGTGGCCGGCCCGCCCCCTCATTGTAATTTTTTCGCAAATGTATTAAAAACTTCGTTTGGTACACGTGCGGAAGTGTCATTTTCACTCGTCCCGAGACTCTACCCTCGCCTTGCGGCTCGGGCCTAGACACCTCGGGACTCGTGCATAATGACATTCCTTCCGCACTTATATCAAAAAGTACTATTTTACACGTTTGGCAGTAGACAGACCATTTCAAAATGAAATAAAAACAAAACAACCAAGGATATTCATATAATTCAAATCACACGCTTTTTAAATCATAGCAGATACTTGGGTGAGTGGGTAAAATTAAAACCTATTCCAACAACAATTACCTAAAATCAAATGCACTGTTGATAATGAATGAATGTCTGAGTCAAATATAAATATACCCTCTTTTATTTATTTTTTGTATAGTTCTAATCATTTATAAATTCCAGTGAATAACTCGACTGAAAGAACTTCAATGCCTAGTAATAACAAAAAACAAACACTTAACTAAATTACCATGCGCGAGAAATAACACAACAACGCCGGACTGGCCGGCCGGCGGGTGATACACAAGCCATCAACTACATCCAAACGACGCGCGATAATTCACGAACGCTGAGTTTCGGCGCGGTCGAAGGTTCGGCCGGTTTTGCTGATGACGAAACTATATTTTTTTGCCGAAACTGGCCGAAAGCGAAATCGACCCTGTGGGTCGGTCACTAATTACAAGTATACTCTAAGATGGTTTCAGTAGGCGAAGGCATGATAAACGTGTCATGAATTTGACAGTTTTCGGTTATCGCTATCCCGCGGGATCTATTTAATTTTTCCGAATACAAAGTAGCCTATGTTATTCCTCAATATTCAAACTATATCCTTACCAAATTTCATCTAGATTTTATGCAGCGGTTTTACCATGAAGAGGTAACAAACAGACAGACAGAGAGACAGAGTTTCGTACTTATAATATTAATTAGGAATAGAAAATTAGAGCTGACGTTTCGTAGTTGCATATGGATAACTTTTTACTTGTATTGGTTTTTGAAGATGAGAAAATGTTAAAAATGTAAACCGACCGTCGTACGTAATAATGTTCATTACCTACGGCTTTTGAACGCATAATAGAGGACTCTATACTCTAAGATGGGTTCAGAAGCCGATGGCATATTAAACCTGTCACCAATTTGGCTGTAATTTTTTTTTCAAATTATAGACAAACATATTCAAGCTGACGTTTCTTATCGATGTTTTTTTAAATTGAGGCCTATTTTTAAATTGCATTGGTTTTTAAAGACGAGAATTGACTGTCGTAATGATGGTCTTTGCCTACGGCTTCTGAACGCATAATAGAGGACTTAACGATGTGTGTGTAGATTAATTATGATTCCTATCCAATTAGTAAGTGTGGAATATACACGTTAGAAAATAAACCCTAGGAAATTGAACCCGGCTTGTGTAACACCATGTGCTGCGAACAGCAAACAGCAGCATGCTTTTATATTTTATTATAAGCCATTTAAGCCGGGATGATAATTATCTTCAGCGAAGAGATACTGATTCTACCGACACGGATGTAATCGCCTTAACCCTTTTTTTGGCTGCACCAATCTAGGCGGCTTTATTTAGCAAAAATTTAATACATACTCACAAATAGCATTTCGCGTGGGGTTTCCTGCCACCTTATTATATCAGTGAGTCAGACATTACATTGTATGGCGGCCATCGTAAAAAAAATGCCGGAATCAAAAAATAAATGATTTCATTGGAATCTATGTCCTTGAAGAGTCTGAATGCAAAATTTCAATCGGATCGGACCAAAACAAAATTCGCCGCCATTTTGTATCCGCCATCTTAAAAAAAATCGTTAGATCACCCCTCCCATTTTGAACGATATTTGGTCAAGCATCAATCATCTATCTCAACTGGCCGCTAAGATATTCGCATTTCAGTTTTGTATGGCGGCCATCTTGTTTTCGCCATTTTGAAAAAACATTGATCGTCTCACCCATTGGCTAGCTGTTCTGAGCGACTTTAATTCCATGCAAACTCGATAGGTCCGCTCTCGGAGGTTCCGGAGAGCTGTCCCATGTGTCAGTTCAGTTTCCACTTTTAGGGCGATTTCGTATTTTTCCTGTGGTCGTGGCAGCATTTCTGATGCGATGATGGTATAGAGTTGAACCCCATCCCCTTAGGGTTCTTTAAACAGCATATCAGTGAGTGATTGAATCAGTGTGTATCGAGCTATATACAGCTTTTCATATGGGCATGTAATATCCACGCGATGCCGGATACATAAGTCGTGTTTTAAGGACCCTCATTATGTAGCAATTGCACAAACTACTATTATCTACACACATATCATAAGTCCTCTATAATGCGTTCAGAAACCGTTGAAAATGACCAGCATTTCGACAGCCAGCATCGAAAAGTAATTACGACATCGAATTCAGTGTCGTAATGACTTTTTGACTTTGAATTCGATGTCGTTATGGGTTTCAAATTTGAGTCATTTTCAAAACCAACATAATTTATAAAAATAATTAAAAAAACCGATACGAAGCGCGCTCGTTATGTTTGTCTTTAATGAATAAAAAAATAGTCAAATTCGTGACAGGTATGGGTATGATATGCCTCCGGCTTCTGAACCTATCTAAGAGTACTTATAATGTGTGCAGATAAAGTAATGTATGCAACTCCACATAATTAGGCCTTAAAACACTCGTGTGATCCTATTATGAAACTCAGCTTCGCTTCGTTTCATAAAACCACACTCGTGTTTTAAGGGCCCTCATTATGTAACAGTTGCATAAACTATTATTGTTCATACATTTTTTATTGATCATAGACATGAAAATCAATATCAAGTGTGTCCACCTCTAGTTGCCACGAGGGGAGGCTGAAAAGTAAAAATCTACCGCACTATGAAAGAAAAGACTTAGCTGGCTAGTTTTTTTTTTATTTTTCTACGTAATCTCTGCATACCGAAACGCATTTTATACATTTGTCAAATAATGACATTAACCCATTAATAAAAAAAACTTTCGATTTCTCCTCAAATTAGTCGTTATTATCTCATTATGGTCGAAAATCTACGCCCCCTGAGATCTTTCTTCAGAAGTCTGAACAGAAAATAGTCACAGGGGGCTAAATCTGGGCTATAGGGGGGATGGTCGATGACGCCGAAGCCATTCGTGGCCAGCGCTAGCTGTGCTCGGCGAGCCCGGGTGAGCACGGGTGCATTGCATTGTCGTGTAAAATCAAAACTCCGCTGCTGAGTTTACCCCTTCTTTTTTCTTTTATTGTTTGTTTCAACTGGCAAAGTAGATTTGCATAGTAATTGGCATTCATTGTAGTTTTATTTGGCAGGTAATGAATGAGCAAAATCCCTTCTGCATTCCAAAAAATTGTCGCCATTAGTTTACTAGCCGAAGGACAAATCTTGTATTTCCGAGAAGGCTTTTCGTGCTTGAAATTCCATTGTAATGACTCTTGTTTACTTTCTGGGTCCCATTACCTAATCCAGGTCTCATCACAAGTCACAATCCTGGAAATAATTTCTTCCTCTTTCCCGCGGCTCATGTCTAAAAATTCCTGACAACACTTGACTCGCCTGTCTTTGTCTAGCGGAGTCAGGATTTTGGGGAACCAGCGAGCACTAACCTTAGACATGTTCAAATGGCAATGAATTATTTCATTAAGACGCTTCCCTGAGAGTATGACCTTGAACGCTTCGCGCCTTCCCCACCCCACCTCACTTCTACTAAACAACTTCGTTTTAGTGACGACATCTATTAAATATCGGTCTAACTTCATTTTACACAGTGTTATTACAAATAACGCGTCTTTTCGAAAAAAAAAAATTTCGTTCAGAATTCGCACAGAATACGTAGGTAATTTACTTTTTGTTTTTTTTTAAATATTCTAAATAAAGGCCTGGTGCCCAGCAGTGGGACGTAAATAGGCCGATGATGATGATGATGATTATAAAGAGGTATTTTAACAATGTTAAACATAGAAATCCTAGCCTATTAAATTCTCTATACATTGGTGTATGTCACAAGTCAAAGTAAATTATGGTTATGATGTAGTAACAGAATATTAATTACAACTTGACTTAACTTGTGATGCAGATATCATAAGTATTAAATAGGAAAAAACGTAATATGAAACATAAATAAAGTTAAGATGTTATAGATACATAATGAATTCATATATTTTGTTTTTATCTTTTAAATAATTTACAGAAAGGCTCTAAAAAGCAGCCATTTCAGCGTCTGGGTCAGGGAAGCGCCTTAACCCGTTCTTTACTAATGCCCACAATTCTAGCTATCTCCCACTGTTTCACTCTCTTCTAGAATTTTTTTTTTCACTATGGTCACATTGTCATCAGTGACAGCAGAAATTGGTCTTCCACTACAGGGATCATCTTCGAGGCTCTCGCGACCGAATTTAAATTGCCTTGACCAGAACTTTATCGTGAAATCGGAAGGACACGAATCACCAAACACCGGTAACATACGCTGTTTGATATCTGTGAAGGCGTATTACCTTCTTTGGTGAGGAATTTTATCACTGCACGCTGCTCAATTTTAGTCAAATTGCTTTTTTCTAGCGACATGTTGTAAGCATTCAATCACCAAAAACAAATGAAAAGCAACATACGAATTAATATTTGAGATTTAAAAAAGGAATAATCAACAAAGAGGAATACATACGAGGGGCGGCTGATAAGTAATCTCCTTGGTCAGAAATATATACAAAAATAATGCTGGCTGGTATGGATTTATATTCGTTTGTTATTCTATTTTCAAAATTTATTACATTCATTTGTTTATTGCATCACGTTTATTTGTCTCCTACAATTGTTTCAAACATGTCGGTAGAAAAAGTGAAAATGGATAAAATCGAGCAGCGTGCGGTGATAAAATTTTTGACTAAAGAAGGGAATACGCCTTCGGAGATCAGACAGCGTATGTTACGTGTATTTGGCAGTTCGTGTTCTTCCGAATTTGTTATAAAGTTTTGGTCAAAGCAGTTTAAATTAGGTCGTGAGAGCCTGGAAGATGATCCTCGTAGCGGAAGACCAGTTTCGGCCGTCACCGATGAAAATGTAGCCAGGGTGAAAAAAATTATATTAGAGGACCGACGAGTGAAGCAGTGGGAGATAGCTAGAGATGTGGGCGTCAGTAATGAGCGAGTCAATGAAATAATTCATGGGCATTTGAACATGTCCAAGGTTAGTGCACGTTGGGTCCCCAGAATGTTGACTGCATTTGACATGGAGAGTCGTGTCAAATGTTGCGAAGAGTGTTTGGACATGAGTCGAGGGAAAGAGGAAGAAATAATTTCTAGAATTGTAACATGTGATGAGACTTGGATTCGACAATGGGACCCGGAAAGTAAGCAAGAGTCGTTACAGTAGAAATTTAAGGATGAGAAGCCGCCTCGGAAATTCAAGGTCTGTCCATCGGCAGGTAAACTTATGGCTACAATCTTTTGGGACTCAGATGGGATTTTGCTCATAGATTATTTACCGAAGAAAACTACAATGAATGCGGATTATTACTCAAAGTTACTATATCAAATACTAGCGACCCTCCCCGGCTTCGCACGGGTGCAATGCTGATACTAAATACACTACAGAAAAACTGTGAACGTTGTATATAAAAACATAGCGGCCCGCTCCGGCTTCACACGAGTATAAAATATATAGCCTATGTGATTAAAATCGATTCAGTAGTTTTGATTTATTCATTACTGCCCGTGGCCCGCACGCGTTAAATTTGGAGTAATTGGTTAAGGATTAATGCTGTATTGGTTAAAATCGCTTCGAAAATTAGCCATTATTTGTCGTAAAAAGTAAATGACAAAAAAAAGTTATTGTGGGTTATCCATAAGAGATAGACATATACCATCACGGGACTTTTCTGTAGACCTTTTCAATGTGTACAATACTTAGTACATTATTTTGATAAAACTCGTAGGGTTCAGCCTGCGTTTGCATTGTAAGCGGAAAAAATGTAATTATTTACGACATCACATTAGAAACCTCAAAAATAACAGTACTTCTCCACTATTTAATGGATGTTATTATACATATAAACCTTCCTCTTGAATCACTCTATCTATTAAAAAAAACCGCATCAAAATCCGTTGCGTAGTTTCAAAGATTTAAGCATACAAAGGGACATAGGGACATAGGGACAGAGAAAGCGTCTTTGTTTTATACTATGTAGTGAAGAGAGACAATAAAAGAAAAACGGCGAGGTAAACTAAGCAAAGGAATTCTGATTTTGCACGATAACGCACCAGTGCATACCGCCCGCACAACGAAGCTAGCAATTAAAGACAATGGCTTCGAAACCATTGACCACCCCCCTTATAGTCCAGATTTAGCCCCCTGTGACTATTTCCTGTTTAGACTTCTCAAGAAAGACCTCTCAGGGGACGAAGGTTTATGACCGATGACGAAATGAAGGCTGCGGTTACAGACTTTTTTGACGACAAACCGAAAGTTTTTTTTTTTAATGGTTTAAATTCAATATTTGAAAAATTTTATAAGTTCATTTTACTAGCAGGGGACTATATAGAAAAATAAAAAAAAATTTGCCACGACAGTCTTTTGTTTCATTGTTAGGTAGATTACTTTTCAGCCGCCCCTCGTAGTTGCCAGTATGTTTTGTTAATCATATGAAGGCCAGGTTGATATAACTTTTCAGCCACCCCTCGTATTATAGCTTCTATTCGTTTTTTCATGCTCCCGCTCGAGTTTGCTATGGTCTCTTGATGTATCAGGTCCCATTCAGCCTGAATTACATTTCGGTTAAAGAACTTAACACTTGTGATTTTATTACACTTAGGTAACACCAATATACAAAACAGCATAGTTATGTGGTTATAGTGCATTTCCATAATGTCTCGTTTAATATTTGAGTACCTATTAGCTGGTATAAGAAAGAAACTGCTTCACTTTGTAGTAATGAAAAATTAAAAAGAAAATCTAAATGTATGTATTTAAAAAAAAAACCTTTCTTGAGGTGAGAAATGAGGATACTTAATACGTATCATTTGAGGTATATTTTACGAGAAATAATTTAACCGTATCGTACCTGCAGGAGCCCAAACTTGGTATGTTTCGAAAATTATTTTTATTCTAATTTACAACAAGTGACTGAAATGTATTGATGTGTTATATTTTTATAATCGGCTCTAAAAGCCCTTTCGTTTGATACCACACACGATAGGTTTCGGAACAAAAAAACGTTTTTTTTTTCTAAACAAGAAAAAGATGACGTCATAACTCCTCTTCCCAAGGATTTTTTTTTTGTTCTTTAGGTAAAAAATACTTTGCGACATAATCGGATATACCGTTTTTGAGTTATTGCCGAAAAACTGCGCTTCTCAACAAAATGACATATATGCCATGAAGATTACACCCTTTTCATCGGTAGTTCTTTTTATTTGTAGTACCGGTTTCGTTGTAGGAACCCTGTACTAGCCATGACCCGACATGCTCTTGCCCAGGTTTTCGATAAGCCGCTGTTATTCTTGTTTCAGCAATTATTTCGTTCGCAACAAGCGGCGGCAGCTGGAGGGCAAGCAGCGGCAGCTCAATTACAACTCCTTCAGCAGCAGCAACAACAACAATTTCAAATACAACAACAACTAGCTGCGCAACAAGCCTTTACACAAGCGCCTTACGTCATTAACGCTGGACAAGAAGGAGCTCCCTATATGAGCGCATTGATTGCAGGTGTTCCGCCGTACTATGGCGTAGCCGCCCCATGGGGCGTGTACCCTGGTTTAGTCGCCCAACCAGCCCAACAACAAGGCCAACAGCCCCGCCGACCTCTAACACCCCAACAAGGGGAGCAGCAGGTGAACGGTCAAGGGCAATACGTAATTCCATACTATGATCCTGGATCTTTGGTCATGGGCGGCCGGAATGGCACACCGTTGAGACTTGTATCACCTGGAGGTGTGCTCGCACCGCGACAGTACCAGCCAGCACCCAACCATCCGGCAGCGTCGACCGCGCCACCCGCTGGCACACAACCGCAGCCCCAACAGCAGCAACCTGGTAAGTACACGTGATTTTGCTATTACCACAGTATATATATACGAGGGCTGTTTGATAAGTACCCGTTTTCTAAATATATTAATATCACTGGCCGCAAATAAGTATACCACCTTTTTAAGCCATTTTTCAGAGGCGGGAAATTTTTTTTAAAAAAGGGCATTCTTTTGTTTTTTTTTTTCTCATTTGGCAACGATTCACTGAAGGCGTGCGTGAACTTAAAATTGTTGAAATGGAGAAAGAACAGCATCGGTCTGTAATTAGATTCTTATTTTTGGAAGGAAAAACATGCGATGAAATAAAAGTAAGAATGCAAGCGGTTTACCATGAATGTGCTCCTTCTATGACAACCGTCAGATATTGGTATAGCGAGTTTAAGCGGGGGAGAACAACCGTCTTTGATGAGGATCGCCCAGGCCGGCCAGTTGAGGTGACTACAGACGATATGGTTAAGAAAATTGAAAATATCGTTTTAGCCGACCTCCGAAATAAACTTCGAGAAATCGTTGATGCTGTAAACGTTTCAATCGAGAGGGTACAACACATATTAGAAGAAAAATTGGGTATGAAGAAAGTATCGGCGAGGTGGGTGCCGCGTTTACTCACGGAGGAGCAAAAACGGAACCGACTGACTACTTCGGAGCAGTGTTTGGCCGTGTTCAAACGTAACCCGAAGGAGTTTCTGCGTCGTTTCGTGACCGTGGACGAAACGTGGGTCCACCACTACACCCCGGAAATGAAAGAGCAGTCGAATCAGTGGATTTTACCGGGTGAACCTGCTCCAAAGAAAGCAAAAACCGTCCCATCGGCTGGAAAGGTCATGGCGACCGTTTTTTGGGATTCGCAGTGTATTATACATATTGTCTATTTAGAAAAGGGAAAAACAATAACTGGGCAGTACTATGCCAATTTATTGGATGAATTTGACGCCGTGTTGAAGGACAAACGACCCCATTTTAAAAAGAAAAAAGTGCTGTTTCATCACGACAACGCCCCGGCTCATTCGTCCAGAGTTGTGACGGCTAAATTAGCACAGTTACGCTACGAACTATTGTCTCACCCCCCGTATTCTAAAGATTTGGCCCCATGCGATTTCTTTTTGTTTCCCAACCTAAAAAAATGGCTCGGTGGCAAGCGCTTTGGATTAAATGACGAAGTCATTGCCGCCACAGAGGCCTATTTTAATGACTTTCCAAAATCATACTTTTTGGATGGTTTATTGAAGCTTGATAATAGGTGGAACAAATGTATAGAGTTAAAAGTTGACTACGTAGAAAAATAAATGCATATATACAAAAAAAAAAAGTTTTTTTTTCCATAAACGGGTACTTATCAAACAAGCAGTATAGAAACTACGTACAAACGTTCGAAATGACACACGCACACAGACAGAGTTTTTACAAGGGGGAATAGCGGTGCTGTCAGTCGCGGGGGCCGCGTCGAGACGAGTGGCGACTCTTTGTGTTTAAAACCTAATAGCTTTTAGATAGGTAGTATAATTTAATGATGAATAATGGTAATAGCATAGTGACATAACTTATTTACTTTTTATTAATTTAATTCGAATTGTAATCTGTGGAATAAAAAAAAAATCAATCTAAGATTGCGGATTGCGATTGGGTTTGTAAATTTTGTTAATAAAATGATCAAAAGGGTGGCGATATCGTGTAATTTGTAATCACTAAAAATAGTCATGGGTATCGATTTCACGTAATTTGGCAGCGGTGAGTTCGAATTTGACATTTTTTTTTTGATCCAAGATGGCGGATGACAGAAATTTTTTAATAACTCACGAAAACAAAGTTTTCTTAAAATGTTGATGATTGTTTAATTACACAATTTTGTTTGTAAACTAGTCAGTGAATTCATTCGATTGTTTGATCATTATAAAACCCAAATAAACGTGTTAGTAAATAATAAATAAAAACTCATTAATTTTATAATAATCAAGAGTGACAACCCTAATGTTCTAATGAAAACTAGCTAGTTATCTCAAAAAAGCCTTAAATAGCTGTGATAGAGAGCTAACTACACAAAAACTTTTTCAATTTTACAAAAAATAAGATGATAACCCTAACGCTCAATTGGCGCTTCCGTCATCATCTCAACAAAAAGGCCTAGTTTCTGTACTGCTTTATCATATATATAAAAACTGTGCCTATGGTTACTTCCCGAAACTTCTATTTATTAGTTAGATTTATCAAATAAATGGATGTCCGCAACTAAGGCAAAACCTCACATTACTGGTCCTTACACTCGGCACATAGCCTGTCTCGTAGGTAACCAATTATTTGTCTAAGCCTCGTTTTTCATGGTACGAGTCCGGCAGACACGTGCTCGTGCAGGCTACCGAACAATCCGAGCATGGCGGTATCTACATTTTAAAGGTATGTCGTGTTGCAGGTGGGGCCGGAGGCGCGCGACGAGACTCTCTCGAGTTTGGCGGTGGCGGCCCAGCGGCGGCTCTCCAGGAGTATGCACGCAAATGGGGCCCTTCGCCACTATCTCCGCCGCTCGGAGCGGCTCTTGGACCCGTCGGCCTTCGTCCTGTTTCAGCAGCGCCTGGTGCTGAAACTGCTAAGTATAGGTGCGATCAAACTCCTTACAGGGTCATACGTGCAACTTTAATAATGTGAACCAAACTTTACTCCCAGTTGTAGCTTGGTACCTAAATAAGAGCTCACAAGGGGGGGTGGATACAAAGTTTGACTTCGGAACTTTGTTTGGACTGGTTAAAAGACAAACATACTAAAAGTCTCCAGTTCCCGTTTTTAGGTTTTTTATTCACATCTCGAAAACGATGCATCATAGGAAACTTTACTTCCCAATCCGCATTGGGCCCTCGTGGGAACTGTAGCCCAAGCCCTCTCTTTGTGAGAGGAGGACTCCGCCCAGCAGTGGGACGTCAATAGGCTGATAATGATAAAAGGAAATTTTGTTATGCTACACAATGACCGCTGGTACAATTTTCTTAACTTATTTGTTTTTTTTTGCCACTGCTCTGAAAGAACTAACTTTCTATGAATATGTTGGCCCACATCGAGGTGCAGTTTTCGAGCATACTCGTATGCATTGTATTTAAATAACCTTTTTATCATTGAGTGACGTTTATGATTAATGGAATTTAAGTTTTAAGCTTTTAAATGTTATAGAAAACGAACTGTAGAGCAAGTGGATGATTATAGCAAATGATGTTATTGAATCTGAATTTATGTATTTTAATTTTATGAGTTATGACGTTTAATTTTATATGAAATAAGGTAGACCCGCTTGAACTCAATCATGGTTTTTAATATTGTTTTATTATGTACGTGATTATTTTCCCAGTATTCATTTAAGAGCGTTTATGCCTGCTGAACTGGCAACGTCGCATTTTTTATATTTATATTATTTACATTATTATCACTTAACACTACCAATAACACTAAATAACACTATCAATAGAGGTAATTCGATAGAGCATTCCTACAGCAACAAACATAATTAGGTACTACAACTTTTTTGAATTCATTCAGAGTGCAATGAAACAGGTTAACTGAAATAGCTACCTGATTTAATTTACGGTAAAATTAAAACATCTAAATCAGTAATTGAATTATTATATATGTGTTTTAATTTTTTCAGAGCGGTTAGCAGTTTAGCGCAGGGTCTCACTTCTAATGCAATGTTCGGTTCGTCATCTTCATTGCTAAGCAAGCTCAGTGGAGTCGGAACCATCTCAGGTAAATGTTGAATGTGTTTTAGTGTATGTTACCGGTCGCGGTGGTCCACTTAGTTATTTTTTGACATTTTGTGCACGACGCCGCAAATTATTAGTAGAAAATTTTGATTATCTCTTACGGAAATTACATAAACAAGAAGTAAATATTAGGTAGGTATTTATATTAAAATTAAATCCATTGCTGGGTTTTTATTCAAGTTAACACTTTGACAAATAAGTTGGTAAGCGTTTACATAGTGTAAGAGACAAGTTTGATTGACCTTTTCCAGTGAAAATTTCGTGTTAGATATGACGAACTTCTTAGAGGCTTAGAATGTGCAAGCACAATATTTCGTTTATACTAAACAGACAATTTGTATTTGCTCCAGAGTAAACTACGGGTGTCCACTTATTGACTAAAACAATTAATTTTCTCACCTTTGAACACATCGCCGATATGAACCTCCGTGGTATCGCTTGATTCAATCAATTAACTAATCATTTTGCAACAACTGTACTTCACAATTGTAAATAAATTTTACCAGTTTTTTTATTAATATAAGGTTATTTGGAAACTAGTACTAAAAGAGAATAAAGTCAATTTTCCACAATATTGGCTGCTTGAATGATCATTTTCCAGACATTGGTTTACATAAATAGACAGATACTTACGCCACCGTTAAACCGCGCGCGGACAAGCAATAAAGGTGATTAGGTGACTTAGTCGCCAACAGGCCGCCGTACAGTATGATTTTTGACCCAAAAATCGCACGTCACCGTTTTATGGCCTTATTCGATAGTACAAATAATTTCAAATTCAAGATTAAAACTCCTGCGTGCCTATTTTGTTCCAATCTGAAGATTTTTTTTTAAAAGTTTTTCTATGGTTTCCAAAAATAAAACATAAAAATCGTTAAAACTTTAGACATTTTCGGTTGTTATCTTTTGTCTGATTGTATGTACTTACACTATCCTAACTAGTATTATAAATGCGGAAGTAACTCTGTCTCTCTGCTCTCTCTCTATTCGGGAAAATTATATAGTTCCCGCGGGATAGCGATAACCGAAATCTACGCGGATGAAGTCTAGTGTCTAGTGTATAATATAGCTCAAACTCCCAAAATTTATCGTCAAATGAAAGTGACTTACCTCGAATATTAGATATTTTCGCTTTTGTTTTTTTAGGGACTTGTTCAAATATATCTGGATTCAATTTCTACACAAAACTGATTCTATAGCACCAAGAAACCCCTTCTTGTAAAATCATAGCCAGATCACATAAGATCTAGAAGTTAAAGGATTCTAAAATTTAGACGGAGGGGTTGTCGCCAATCAAAATAATTCCAAAATGTTATTTTAAAATAAAATAATCAAGTGACTCCTCGTATATTTATTATTTTTATAAAGTTAGTGTGTGGCGTCGAGTCGTAGAAATTATTCTGCTGATATGCATAACGTTTTACAAATATTTCAGAACATCCAGTGAAGGATAACGTAGTAAAGGGAAGGGGTCCGCCCTCGTTAGGATTCAGCTAAAACTCTGTATCTATACGTATTGTCTAGAGCTACGGGGGTGAGGCACCATGGAGCCGCAAAAGACCCATGGCGTCACTTTGCCTCAACAGAATTTGCCCCGATCTGTTGAGGGATGTGTGTCCGGGCTCCGACCGGCTGACTTATTGCAAGGAGGGCATGAGGGCGCCAACCCTCATGTTGGTCCACGAGTGGTAGTGTATGATGAAGCTGTGGATAGCGCCACAACCGGTGCTCGTCAAACCCCGGGAGCATCCGCAAATCTGCAAGGAGCATTCACCAGGCTTGACACATTTTAGTTACTGGCGAAACTAACGAAGGATGAAGGGATTAAATTTCGACCAATTGATATAGACTTCTATTTATAGGAAAAACTGCTATAATATGTGTATAGTACTGTATAATAAATTGCCTGTAGATATTAAACTAGAAAGTAAGATGTTATTTAAAAGTAAACTGACTAAATGGCTGCACGAAAATTGTTTTTATAATATTAAAGAATATTTGATGCGCTAAAACCTAAATCGCTAATAATAAAATGAATATTTGACATTGTTAATACTTTATATTAATAAGTTAACATAGCATAATATAGCTAATATAACATAATTAAATTAGAAATAAAATTAGGTAAAAGTGACTGACGTGATTTTGCACACCTGCATGCAGGTTGGATACGCATGAACTGTTCTAGATTTAAGATCATTGTAACCGTGTTCCAGCAAATAAATTATTTTGAATTTTTGAATTTGAAAAATAAAGAACTGCTGCTGAAAATACTGAACAATTAAAAAATGTGGTTTCTAAATGGTCAATCTGTAAGTTCATACAAAAAATATTTACATTTTTAGTTGGAATATTCTGAGTTCTTAGAATAGCTGCTGTTCTTTTTTTACACAGTCATGATACTGGTTGATTCAGAAACTTTCTCAAATGCTGCCCTTTTTTCTGAAATAAATCCACCTCCAGATCCAGTTTCAGGCTCCAGTGATGAATAATTACAGACTTTAATTACCTACTTGTGATAAAAGTTCTTCTTAAGATTGCAGGTCTTATCAAATAACTATAATTCCCATTTCTGAGTCTGTTCATGCAGCTGAGTTGGACTAGAGCCAGTTTCCGGACCAGTAAATAAAGCATAATACTTTCACACTTTTAAATTGGTACCAGAATTTAGAGAGTACTTTTCATTTTGCTAAGACAACCCTAAAACCAACTCCCAGATCTTGCAAATTTTGGATGTGATTTTTTTTAGCTTACTGGTAATTCCCTTACCTTATTAACTGAATTAAAACGGAATCCAGATAATTTTGTATATAGAACAAAAAAAAATAAACCGAAAACGCAAAAAAAAAATGAATATCTTGGTAAGACAACTAGACCACATTTGTATCTTTCATTAATTACCTGAAACATAGCATTCTTCAATTTCATTTGGTTAAAATTAATAATAATCGTATTTTCGTAGTTATAATAAAATTTTGAAAACACCACAAGAAAGGATTTCATTTTCGCATAGTTCGGCTCAAAATAGGCACACGGGAGTTCTAGTCTTGAACACGCGCCTGTGTGGATATGACGTAAATTCCTGATATTCGCAATGTGGAAAATCGAACATTCGTAACATCGCTACAGGGTGGGCCATTTTGTTTTGCCAGCAAATATGACAGTTGTTTCATGAAAAATATATTGTGTAGATACAGCAAATTTATTGGAGTGCTTTTTGCTTGAACAGTTTGTTTTAATTATTAAAACGTACTTCAAAACATCTTGTGCTGCGGAAATTTTGAGAAAATGTAGGTCAATTTTAGGTTCGAAAACAGTTTTCCGCAGTCACTTTTGGCAGCTTCTGACTTTTTTTCAATGAGTCATATCTAAAGGAACGTGTCTTTGCGTGTAGACTAGGAGGTTGAGGTCACGACGAATTTGATTACGATACCCTAAGTGACCTACCCTGGGTTTACATGACCTGCTTGGCCAAGTGGTTGTGTTAACTGTATATGCCGCTGAAATAGTAGTTTATGCAACTGCTACATAATGAGGGTCCTTAAAACACGAGTGTGTTTTATGAAACGAGGCGAAGCTGAGTTTCATAATAGGATCACACGAGTCCTTTAAGTCCTAATTATGTGGAGTTGCATACATTACTTTGTCTACACACATAATTATTATAAGTACTCTAACATGGGTTTAGAAGCCGAAGGCAAATATCATACCCATATCTATCACGAATTTGACTGTTTTTTTTTTAATCATAGACAAACATACCGAGCTGACGTTTCGTAAACTGTTTTTTTATTGTAAAAAAAAAATATCACATTATTTATACATGTCGGGCCGAACATGACTTATATACGTGAGTGATCCGTCTTATTTCACTATGATTGTAAATTACGTTAGTTTGCACTGATGCTGGTGTGGTGGTTGGGGGTCGCTGGCGGCGAAGTCTTCGTCGTGCTGCAATGCTGGTAATTTTCTACGGTTTCTGAACGCACTGAGAGGGCTTATGATATGTGTGTAGTTAAAGTTAGTTTATCTACACACGTATCATAAATCCTCTATAATGCGTTCAGAAACCGTAGAAAATTACCAGCATTTCGACAGCCAGTATCGAAAAGTCATTACGACATCGAACCGACTTTTTGGTATCGAATTCGATGTCGTTATGAGTTCCAAATTTGAGTCATCTTCAAAAACCAACATAATTTACAATAAAAAAACATTCGATACGAAACGTGCTCGGTATGTTTGTCTTTAATAAATAAAAAATCGGACAAGTGCGAGTCGGACTCGCGCACGAGGGTTCCGTAGAAAGATTTTAACGCTTTTCCCCAGTGTTTTAACAAGTCCAGTGTTAGCAACGCCCTGCTCCTAAGCAAAATGTACGCAGTGCGGGGTCATCTTATATTGGTCTGTGAAATCTACAGACAGACATAAAAATTTAAGATTTTGAGAATTTTTAAGTGGTTGTGATACAAGCCTTTATAACAAATTTCAAGTTTCTAGGACAATTGGTAGTACCCAGGTTTTCGCGGTCCGGCAATTTGTATGGAAACAGCTTTTTCAATTACTATCTTTTGATTGCGTTGACACTGAAGGTTGATTTTTTCACAGCTTCAAGGGACCATAGGCTTGAGTATTTGATATTAATTTCAGCATGCTACCTCCAAGCGTTCCAGAGAAAAAGGGTCTTGGCAGACAGACACACAGACGGATAACAAAGTGATCCTATAATGGTTCCGTTTTTTTCCTTTTGAGGTACAGAACCCTAAAAACGATAAGGTAAACGGCTGAAGTTTGAAAAATAATTAAGTACTAATTGCACTTGCACACTTCAAATTGCTGAAATCCGAAAACCTAAAGGGTACTTCCAGTTGTCCTAGAAACTTCTCAAAATCTTAAATCTTTATGTCTGACTGTAGATTTCGCAGACCAATATAAGTTGACCCCACACTGCGTACATTTTGCTTAGGAACAGGGCCCTGCTAACACTTGACTTCTTAAAACACTGGGGAAGAGCGTTAAAATCTTTTTACGGAACCCTCGTGCGCGAGTCGGACGCACTTGGCCGATTTTTTTTGGTCAAGATAATTCGTTTTTCAAGCGATATATATATACTTATACGGTTATCGCAACCACTTCGCGCAGGCAGACTATTAGATATTTGGCATCAGAGAGTTGGTCTTATCATGTAAACCCAGAGTAGGTCACTTTCCTAAGTGACGTTTACAATATCCTTATCGTTACCAAATTTTTCGTGACCTCCCGTAATATAACAAGCCGACAAATTTTCGACAGTTAAGACAATATCTGAGACATAGTTACTGAGATAACGCCGGAAATATAGAAAAATGTGATGACAAACGCGACGAAAAGTGCTCAGATTTGCCTTGCTGCTAGAGGTACTTAGACGCTTAGCAGACAAAACATAACTCAGTCTGTATGTCGGGCAGTCGGGTACCTAGTAAATATATGCCATCTGTAATTGCCAACCCTTATAATACATTTCTGAAATAATACGTCATAATCATAATTATAATATTTCGTTTAGTAAAATATGAGAATAAAATTATTGACATTGATGTAATATCAACAGAGTTAGTGGGCGCTGGAGTGGGCGTCGGAGGCGTGGGCGGCGTGTCGGTAGGCGCGCTGGTGGCCGACAAGCCGCCTGCTGGCCGTTCGCGCCTTCTAGAAGACTTCCGAAACAACAGATTTCCCAATTTGCAACTCCGCGATCTTGCTAATCATATTGTTGAGTTTTCACAGGACCAACATGGTTCCAGGTAATTACCTTTTATGTTCTGGTGCTAGCAAACTATGCACATCAAAAACATATCCGCTCGGTGACATACCTATCTTTGTTGCTAAATTTTTTAGTAACTAAGGTCATTGTTCAGTTCAAGAATTTCATCAAGTTATGAAGTACTTACGTAAATTGGTCTGACGAAACGAATACCCCTTAATTTTTCGTATTCATAACCGTGTGGTTTAAATAGTGTTTTTTCTTTATGAATGAAAACCGCTGACTCTTGCCCTAAAGGACGATGATGAAATGAAATGATTGCCACAGGGATATTACATTTTAGCTCTCAAGTACAAGTGTAACCTCTCTTAGCCCAAAGTTAATTACTCAATTTACAATTAACTAAATAAAAAACCTTAAGGAGTCAAAATTAAAAGCTGCCTTAAAATTGGCTGATAGACAGGGACAGTTTTAAATGATTCGCGATTAATTGCATGTAGCTTATCAAACCTGTATTATTATAATAAATAATTGTTAGCACTAAACTCGTCGAACCACTGTTTACTTCTTACATCCGAGCCACTGAACACGCCTCCGCCATTTTTAATTCAACGGCGCACAAATAAGAGTGAGAATAATAAGAACAAGAAGTCTTTATTTCGCAACAGCAACACAATATAATACAGGTTCAAGGTTGACATAAAATAAAATTAAACACAGTTGCGAAAAAGGAATCCACTCAGCATTCGCCGGGTCACTACAGGTGGCTCGACGCTGATATATTACGTGGATCCTGGTTCTCACGTGATTTGTTCAAAGACATGAGAATCTATGTCATTGATAATTATATTAACGTGACTTTTTATCGAAACAACAAGGATTTTCTAACTAAATACTTAAATGTGTATCAAAAAAACACGCGTAACTTACCTTTGAAAGTAATTTTCGACCTCCAAAACGGAAAAACACTTGCCGCAAGTCTAACCAGCTCCGGAGCTGGTGGATAAGTGGTTTGTACATGTTTGGGTGCCGAACGCTCCCGGAAAGTGAACGAAACAGATAGATAGATATTGCTGTTCTAAATGGAAAATATAGGCGCAAGCCAGTGTACCCGACTGAGTCACTACGGCCGAAACGGGTAACTGTTGCTAACTGTGTACAAGTTTATTCGTTGTTATTGTTGATGATGTGAATCATTTTTAAATAATTAAAAGAAAAATGAAAAATAACATGTCAGTGTCTTTTATTTTATTTAAGCAAATGTTCAAAATTACCCGGAATTAACTTCACGCCAGAAGGGTTAGTGACAAACTCAGATCGGGGCCAGTTAGGTTCAACTCGGGTTGACGCAAGCTGGCCTTAGTCATTTTGATTTTAACTAACCACTTCATTCGTTTTCAGATTCATTCAACAAAAGCTAGAAAGAGCGACTGTACAAGAAAAACAAATGGTGTTCAATGAAATAATCGGAGCTGCATACAGTCTTATGACTGATGTGTTTGGAAATTATGTTATACAAAAATTCTTTGAATTTGGAACAACCGAACAGAAGACCACTTTGGCACAGAAGGTATTTATTACGAACAGTTTGAATAACGTTTTATGGGATACTGTTGTTAAATTTGCATAAACAATATGCCGGTGTGTATACAGGACTTTGAGATGGGCACGTCACGGCAACACTACCTCAATCGATGATGCCATGCTTTTTGTCTTACGAATTCTATCAAATCTTTGATTTCTTTTTCATTTCAGAAGCTTTTAAAGAAATGTGTTTCAATAATTTTATATTTACTAGTAGGTAAATGTAGTTAAGGTGGTTCGTTCCGGTCAGCTAGGCACTCAAGCGCCCCTAGATGGCGTTGATGTTCTAATTTTACGTATTTTATTTTTTTATGTATGATAATGTGCATATTATTTAAGATTAATATGTTTCGTGCAAATGGCATAACATTTGTGATGTATTCAACTAAGATTCTGATGAATTCTAATTCACAAAATACGTTTATTTGTATAAATACAACCGCAACAATACAGCAGTACTACTCACGCACACATTCAAAGGGTTCTTGCATACGGCAGTCATTGCTTAATTTGCTTTAAAATGTCAAGTACCGATTGGTCCTGTTGGTGGAGCGCCTTGACTAGATGCTTTTGAATCTTGGGTTGGAGTATGTCATCATATTTTATAAACATCTTTCCTTTTTGTTTTTTTTTATATATTTTTGTGAATGATGAATACTTTTTGTATTCCTTTTATTTATTTATAGACAACTTGTTATAAATAGCCGAATAATATTTTTAAATAGCTACATAGTTCACTACCCAGCTACAAAATTTTGTGACCTTATTTACCAAAAATAAATATTCCCAAGTACGAAATAAATACCAGTTCAATCATCTAAGTCACTTTTTGGGGTTCCGTAACCAAAATGGCAAAAACGCAACGCACGACACGTCCGTCTGTCCATCCGCTCGTGTGTCAAAGGCATTTTACTCAAAAACCACAAGATGGTATTATTGATGTGGAGTATTATAGGTGTCTCGTAGAAGCCGCTACTTAGTTTGGTAGGGAAATAACAAAAATAAATATTTGTGTTCGTGGGAGGGAGGGGGGGGGGGGTCCGTACATGTGACAAAAGCTGAAAAAATTATGATCAGTAAACATCAACGTGTGGCACATAATTACGACAGCTTTTGTAAAACCATTAAGATTTCTAAGCATTTTTAGGGTTCCGTACCTCAAAAGGAAAAACGGAACCCTTATATGATCACTTTGCTGTCCGTCTGTCTATCTGTCTGTCTGTCTGTCTGTCAAGACTCTTTTTTTCTCTGGAACGCGTGAAGGTAGCAGGCTGAAATTAATATAAGTCCCAGTCGCAGTCGCAGTCCCTTGAATCTGTTAAAAAATCAAACTTCTAAGTCAACGCAATCAAAAGATACAGTCATTAAAATAGGTTGTTTCCATACAAATTCTCGTATTGTGAAAACCTATTAGTACTTCCAGTTGTCCTAGAAACTTTAAATGTTGTGTGAAGGTAGCTCTTATAGCACAACCACTCAAAAAATTCTCAAAATCTTAATTTTTTATGCCTGTCGGTCCTTATATGTTATAGACCAATATAAAATGCGTATATTTTGCTTAGGAACAAGGCTCTGCTAATGCTGGACAACTTAAAACACTGGGAAAAAGTAGGGGAATCTTTGTACGGAACCCTCGTGCGCGATACCGACTGACACTGGTCCGGTTGTTTTTACTAAGTTTTACAGACAGATACACAGACACACAGATACACAGATACATGTCAAACTTATAACACCCCTCTTTTTCGTCGGGGGTTAAAAAGGTACTTAACGTTTGTGGCTCCATAGTCCCATTCGTAAACATCCCATCCCAAATCTTTCGTGATCCGTATGCAAGTGAACATAAAAACGTACTACTAAAATCGAAATAACAAAAACGTGAACATGGGCGTTTCTTGGCGGGAAATCGAAGAGTGGATAGTGTCAATAAATGTGAATTTTAGTTTATGTGGCTAATGTTATTTGGTTGTTAATAAAGATTCCCTCTGTTTGTAACCCCCAAGAAGCCGCCGGCTGCTGCTAGGCGTAAAGTACATCTAACCTATTAAATAAAGCAACAGCGTTCCTCGTCTCTGCCTTGTCGGGAACCGTGATCAAAATCCCAAGTCGCAAATGAATTGAAAAACCGTGGATTAGGTACACCCGGGTTGTTGAGATGCATTAAGAACACCTTAACAAGAATACCAAAACATCACCTGACAATGACATTACTAAAATTATCTACAAAAGATACAATTTTTTGTAACAACAATCATGGCTGCATGGGTTTTGCTTCCTTTGCCTATCCTTTATGGGATTAAAAAGAATGAACATGAGCAATTGGGAAAAACTAAGAAACTGTTTAGTTGTGTTGACTGACGTCTAGTCTGATCTGACAACGCTGCATTTTTTGGCGAGCTGGCAACTTAGCCGCAACGCAGACCACGAAACATACGCTTAGCGATCCGACTTCTGTACGAGGGGCGGCTGATAAGTAATCTCCTTGGTCAGAAATATATACCAAAATAATGCTGGCTGGTATGGATTTATATTCGTTTGTTATTCTATATTCAAAATGTATTACATTCATTTGTTTATTGCATCACGTTTATTTGTCTCCTAAATTGTTTCAAACATGTCGGTAGAAAAAGTGAAAATGGATAAAATCGAGCAGCATGCGGTGATTAAGTTTTTGACTAAAGAAGGGAATACGCCTTCGGAGATCAAACGGCGTATGTTACGTGTGTTTGGCAGTTCGTGTTCTTCCGAATTTGTTATAAAGTTTTGATCAAAGCAGTTTAAGTTAGGTCGTGAGAGCCTGGAAGATGATCCTCGTAGTGGAAGACCAGTTTCGGCCGTCACCGATGAAAATGTAGCCAGGGTGAAAAAAATTATATTAGAGGACCGACGAGTGAAGCAGTGGGAGATAGCTAGAGATGTGGGCGTCAGTAAAAAGCGAGTCAATGAAATAATTTATGAGCATTTGAACATGTCCAAGGTTAGTGCACGTTGGGTCCCCAGAATGTTGACTGCATTTGACATGGAGAGGCGTGTCAAATGTTGCGAAGAGTTTTTGGACATGAGTCGAGGGAAAGAGGAAGAAATATTTTTTAGAACTGTAACATGTGATGAGACTTGGATTCGACAATGGGACCCGGAAAGTAAGCAAGAGTCGTTACAGTGGAAATTTAAGAATGAGAAGCCGCCTCGGAAATTCAAGGTCTCTCCATCGGCAGGTAAACTTATGGCTACAATCTTTTGGGACACAGAAGGGATTTTGCTCATAGATTATTTACCGAAGAAAACTACAATGAATGCTGATTATTACTCAAACTTACTATATCAACTAAGAGAGACAATAAAAGAAAAACGGCGAGGTAAACTAAGCAAAGGAATTCTGATTTTGCACGATAACGCACCAGTGCATACCGCCCGCACAACGAAGCTAGCAATTAAAGAAAATGGCTTCGAAACCATTGACCACCCCCCTTATAGTCCAGATTTAGCCCCCTGTGACTATTTTCTGTTTAGTTTAGACTTCTCAAGAAAGACCTCAGGGGACGAAGGTTTATGACCGATGACGAAATGAAGGCTGCGGTTACTGACTTTTTTGACGACAAACCGAAAGTTTTTTTTTTTAATGGTTTAAATTCAATATTTGAAAATTTTTATAAGTGCATTTTACTAGCAGGGGACTATATAGAAAAAAAAAAAAATTAGCCACGACAGTCTTTTGTTTCATTGTTAGGTAGATTACTTTTCAGCCGCCCCTCGTACTTGTATTATTATGTATTCTGTGCCCTTGGGTTGATGATCAGTGTAATTTTGCACTACATCACAACACACAGAGGCATCTTAAAAACATATTGCATTTTATTAGTTATTTATTTCTTATGTTAATTTTAGGTAATGTAAACAAAAATGTTAAACCGCCATTGTGCACTCGTGCGAACTGATCCGCGCGCTGGTACAGTTTTTGAAGCACCGCTCACTACGGGATAGTTTTCATGGCGTCATTTTGAAGTGACAAAAATGCTTCCATGTCTTGTACGAGTTCACTGGTGTCACTATGTATACAGGGTTCCAGATAATTAACTTTAAATATTTCAGCAAATGATTGAGCCAGTCTAGCTAAAATCCCTGTAAAGATATTTCCAAACAAAAAGGGATCATTGTCAACCTCACTAGAATTGACAACCAGTAGAGGCAATTAGTGTACGGAAGAAATTTTTAAGTTTATTAAATAATAAAACAGGTACCTATGTGCTTAATAATTTGATGACATACGATAATAGAGGCAATTAGTGTACGGGAGAAATTTTTAAGTTTATTGAATAATAAAACAGGTACCTATGTGCTTAATAATTTGATGACATACGATAATTTATCTGAAGCCTTGTATAATAATGGGCACAAAGCATTTGTGACGGAAGCTTACATGTGTCACAGAACACAGTTGTGTGTGTATTGTATTTATATCATAGTTCTGTTTTCGTATGGAGTAAGAATGTAAGAACTTTTTACAAGAAATGCATAAAAATGTAGAATATATATATGCTTATTGCAAATCCCGTCATACTTGGTTTGTGAATGAACGTTATATGCGTGTTGCGTACACAGGTGCGCGGACACGTGCTGGCGCTGGCGCTGCAGATGTATGGCTGCCGCGTCATACAGAAGGCGCTCGAGTCGATCCCGGCCGAGCAGCAGCAAGAGGTAGTTCGCGAGCTGGACGGACACGTGCTTAAGTGCGTCAAAGACCAGAACGGAAATCATGTCGTAAGTTTATTCTGCCCTCACTGTCACTTACAAAATTTCTGTGTTAACTTTTTTATTACTAATTCAAAATGAAAATAAACTCTTTCGTCCTGTTTATTATTATTGTAGTTACATGAAGATTTTCCGTGATGTTATTTGTAATCCCTGCTAATCTAGTAATTAATTGATTACATTTCTTGCATACTTTATATTTAGAAGTTTTTGTCATTTTTTGCAGTTATGCTTTGTTTTTTTTATTCTTAAATTTGCTTTAGCGATTTGTTATTACATTTTATCGAAGCGAAATGATTAAAATTGTTGCTGTGCGAATTTCTTTGACATATATACCAGAATTATGATTCAGTGATAGGTTATTCATTATGGTCTTTGCGAATGGTATCGCTTGCAGGAAACGTGTTTGTTAGGTTAGGTGTGTATGTGAAGGTATTTTGTGTTCAGGTGCAGAAGTGCATCGAGTGCGTAGAGCCGGCGGCGCTGCAGTTCATCATCAACGCTTTCTCGGGGCAGGTTTACGCGCTTTCCACGCACCCATACGGCTGCCGCGTCATCCAGCGCATCCTGGAGCACTGCACGCCGGAGCAGACGGCACCCGTGCTCTCCGAGCTGCATGCGCACACCGACCAACTCATACAGGTAACCACTGCGGACAACTCTTAACGGTTAATGGGCATCAGCTTTCCATTTTGTATGGATATGTAAATTGGACGACAATACAAATACCTACAGACAACAAAAAGTACTAGCGACAAAGAAACTTGTATTAAAAATGAAAAAAATTAACAGAAAACTTATTTATGAACTAGCTGTTGCCCGCGACTTCGTACGCGTAGATTTCGGTTTTCGCTATCCCGCAGGAACTAGGTATATAATTGTCCCGAATAAAAAGTAGCCTATGTTATTCCTCAATATTCAAACTATCTTCTTACTAAACGGATTCTACATTTATAATATTAGTAATTAAGTAAAATAAATACCGGACAAGTGCGAGTCGGACTCGCGTACGAGGGATCCGTAGAAAGATTTTAACGCTTTTCCCCAGTGAAAGATTTTACAAATTCGTGACGATGAAAACACTTGCCAAGGCTCGAGCTTATCACTTGTCAACTCATTAGTAAAACCTTTACCAACCTCGTACTTATCACAAATAACCATTTTCTACAACCGTTAGGTATTGTTTTAGTATAGCGGTTTGTAGTAAGTACAGTATAAAGTAGTGTTAATTAATGTACAGTAGTACTAGCAGTACTAGTCCAAAAAAGTGCCGAAGTCAAACTTTCTGCTTTCGAACTTACCGTCCACATCCCTCTTGAGCACAAATATGTAGGCGATAATCTTTCGCTATTCACTAATTATATAGACTTTTATGGTCGCTTTGTTTTTTGTATTTTTTTTATAGAAAAAAAATGGTCGTTATTTTTATAATGACCCATCTTCTGAAATTTTATCATCTTGTTCGATTATTATCAGACCACGGAATATACGGAGCAAAATTAAATGACAGCTAGGGATCGCCTATATCGATAAATAGGATTTTAAAAAATGAGATCTCGCTCGAGGTCTACAGCTAACAGAGCCACTAGTAGCACAGTATATATAAGCTAAAGCAGTACAGAAACTAGCCCGTTTTGTTGAGATAAATACCTGCGCGCCAATTGAGCGTTAGGGTTATCCTCTTATTTTTTGTAAAATTATAAAGTTTTTGTGTAGTAAGCTCTGTATCCCAGCTATTTAGGCCTTTTTGAGATAACTAGCTGGTTTTAATTAGAACATTAGGCTTGTCACTCTTAATTTTTATAAAGTTAATAGGTTTTTATTTATTAAAACCTTTATTTGGGTTCTAGTGATCAAATAATCGAATGAATTGACTAGTTTACAAACAAAATTGTTTAATAATAAACCAACAGCATTTTAAGAAGTCTTTATTTTTTTGTTAGTTTTTAAAAATGCCAAACTGTCATCCGCCATCTTGGATCCAAAAACATAATGTCAAATTCGAACTCACCTCTGTCAAATTACGAGAAATCGACATCCATAACCATTTTTAGTGACAAAAAAGCCAAACTGTCATCCGTCACCTTAGATTTAAAAACCAATGTCCAATTCGAATTCACCGCTGCCAAATTACGTGAAATCGACACCCATCACCATTTTTAGTGACAAAAATGCCAAACTGTCAGCCGCCATCTTGGAGTCAAAAAATAATGTCAAATTCGAACTCACTGCTGCCAAATTACATGAAATCGACACCCATAGCCATTTTTAGTGACAAAAATGCCAAACTGTCATCCGCCATCTTGGATCCAAAAAATAATATCAACCGCTGGTGCGCGTGGTCGATATCCTAAATAGTTTTTATTTAAATTGAATTGGCTGTAAAAAGGTTCATTTCTGACAGAAAACACTCATTGTGTCTATCAAAATGATAAATGATGTGTATGTGTGTGTGTTTGTGTGTGTGCATAATAAAAACTACTTAGGATATTGATGTTTTAACCATCAATGGCATAATGGCGATGGCGTCAATATCCTAAGCAGCTTTTTTTTACATTTAATTAGCTTTAAAAAGGTTAATTTTTGACAGAAAACACTCATTGTGTCTAACGAAATGTGATTTTAAAATTGTATTTAGTGGCGTAAATGGGAGAATGGTATTTATTTATCGATTGATCATTTAATTGCGAAATTTGCAAAGTTAATTTAAAATTAAGTGCGTGATTTAGTGTTTTTATTTGCTTTTTTCATTGGAGAACATGAATTGTAACAAATAAATTATTTGATCTAAGAATAAACTTGCATAATTGTCTACTTCGTACGGGGAGCTTTTTTGTTCGATCCCGGCGTTCAACATGTTGATCAGTGATGTTTTTTTTTGTTTGTTGCAATTATGTTGTAATTTTTATTTTGAATTACAGTAAACATATCAAGCATGTTTTTAAAGTAATTGGAAGATTAATATCTTGGAAATTTATTTTATTTTTTTCACAACCCTATAAAGTTTATTTTTTTGGTGGAAACCACTCATGGTGACCTACAAAATCGATAATAAAAAAAAATGTGTCGCCAGTAGGGGGCTGATTTTTTTGTGATTGGTTAATCAATCAATTGCGGTGTTAATCGTAAAAAATAAATTAGATTGTTTGCACAGTTTGTATAAAATTTATTTTTTTCTGTCAGCTTTTGGTACCAAGTAAAAAAAATCAGTAAAACTCGATTAAAAAAAAACTAACATATTGGACTAAGGCATATAGGCTTCAAACTATTCCTAATAGTCCCCTGTATCACCTCCTAAAGTTCCTATATCGTTATACCAAACACCCTACAGGGTGTGTGCTAATAGCACAGTGTAAAGAGCTTATACCTACCAGTGGTCCGACGCCTTTGATGTTTGCGTAAATGCCGACACCGCAACCGCATGGCCAAAACACCGAGGGTTGCCACATATCTCTGATTTTAAATTTAAACTTACAGTAATTGTTTTTTTCTGTAAAAACTTTTCCATTTTCTAACCCAAAATGGCGGACGACACATGTTTTTGTGCGGAATCGACATTGGTGTCATCATTTTCTATGTTTTCAGGGGTGCTGATTACGAAAATGACATTCATTTTCAAATCCAAGATGGCGGACCCATTTTTTTTGTTAAAAATCATCATTATTTTTGTTTTATTGACGGTCACTTTCAGATTTTTTTTGTATTGATGAGATTCAAAACATAATGATTTTCAATAAGAAATAAAGAAATCTATGTAATTTAATGTTAAAGTATTGTTGTTAAAGGTGTTCACACATTTTATAAATTATTTGATTTAATATGCTTTCTATTTTTATGATGTATTTTAAATATTTTATTATTTTCTTTAACTATCGCGAATATTCGAAATCGTACGAACAGTTCTCTCATAAAATCCAAAGGGAAGCGACCGTTCCCAAGCGAATACACTTTACTAATAGGTATTATGTGAAATCAAAATTATTAATATAAAATTATGCAAGTAACTTAGTTTTCTGGGTCAGTATGTAACTTAAAGTAGCTTTTATTCTCTGTGGCTTTTTGTTTTATTGCGACAGCCGTAGACACAACAATATTGGTCTCCAGGCATAGTAGCGATTTTTTTATTTACTTATCAAAATTATCGCCGCCGGTCGATCGAGCGAGAGCGAACGACATTACGGCGCGACTAGGCGGCCCTCCGTTTTGGCGTTCGCGTTTCGCCTTCCACACCCCGCGCGACCCGCGCATGCCCCCGCTTGCGTCCTGACACGCACACAATAACAACGAACTAGTTTACTGCACACATGCGTCCGTGTCGTTTCTTTATATATATATTCTTTGCTACTACTACTGTTATGTATTGATATAGGTATGATAATACACAGGGGGCAAATAGGCCAGTTTAATCTTATAATGGCAAAAACCGAACCTTTATGAATTCGCAATGTCCTTCCGTTCATCTGTCCTGTCCGATGTTACAGACATTTTACTCTAAGCTTTATGACGTAACTATATTCTCATCCTACTTCTTCGAGCATCTCATCCTACCTCTTCCAGGACCTTTTCCAAATCCTTTTCTGTGCACACTACCAGGCTGTGGAACCGGTTACCGACGTCCATCAGGCAGTCTTCCTCCGTCTATTCTTTCAGGGAAAGCTTGAAGATGTGGCTCACCCCTTCTCCTTAAATATTTGGGAGTTCTCCTTTAATGTTGTGTTTGTTATGTGTTGTTGGTTTTATTTATACTATGTATTTAGTAGTATATGTATTGTATTGTCTCTCGATATTTATAATAATGAACTCACTTTTTGTCGATCCCCAGTGGTTTATTCCTCACCTCCACTGACAGGTTGACTGGCAGAGATCCGTTAAAGGGATAAGTCCGCCTTTGTACTCAAATTTGATTGTTGTAACTTGTGTATTATCCTGTTTTTTGTACAATAAAGTGTTTACTTACTTATATTGAAGAAATTTATATACATTTACTTTGAATATTTCTAAGGGGACACTCCATCCATACATGTAACAAAGGTTGGAAAAAAATCCAGCAAACATCGTGTGCGAAATATTTCGACAGCTCTTTTGAAAACATTTTGAGTTTTCTATGCAATTTTTTGATTAAGCTATTATTTTCGGAAATAATCGGTCCGAAAGTTTCACAAATTGTGTTTATATATCCTCCCCGTATCTTCTAAATCGTAGGTCCTAAAAAATTAAAAACAAGACAAACGATAAACCGAAAGACAGAAAATCTAAACTTACTTACTAAAATATTGAACTTCCGAATTAGTCGGACTTAAATTTTTCGCACGTTTAGTATTAGTCACTACGATTTACGGACATTTCTATCAAAAAAATGTGTCTGCCATCTTGGATTTGAAAATGGGTGCCATTTTCGTAATCAGCACCCCTGAAAACATAGATCATGACACCCGTATCGATTTTGAACAACATAGAAAGTGACACCCATTTCGATTTTGAACAAAAAAGTGTGTCCGCCTTCTTGGATTTGAAAATGGGTGTCAGTTTCGTAATCAGCACACCTGAAAACATAGAAAATGACACTCATACCGATTTTGAACAAAAAGTGTGTCCGCCATCCTGAATTTGAAAATGGGTTCATTTTCGTAATCAGCACCCCTGAAAACGCTGAAGATGACACCCATATCAACTTTGAACAAAAAAATGTGTCCGCCGTCTTGGATTTGAAAATGGGTATCATTTTCGTTCTTTTTTGTGTTATTTGTACACTTCAAAGATGTACACGACGGCATTTTGAGCGGTTGAAACTGTTTTAATGGGGATGTACCGAAAAATCTAACCCCCTCTTTTTATATTTTATTTCGATAAAATAGTCCAAAATTAGGATACCGGTTTCTCTTTTTTTATTTAAATGCGTATTTTTTTATATTAATTAAAAATGTTAGCTACAGCAATGACATCACAATAAGGGGTTTGATCAAGATAACATATGTTTTCTCTTGAATGCACCCCAATGTACGTTTTTGCAATATCTGACTGGCAACACTTGACATAACATGTCATGTTATTGTCAATCATGTCATCACATGATACCGATATTTGTTGTTGATTTTAATGACCTTGCGACAAAATGGACAAATATACGTGTTTCGTGCCTGATTGCATCAACTTTCACAGAAATATACGTGAAGGAGATACAGGAATATTATAAAACTCAAACCAGAAGTATCATCTTTGAAATTCTTGTCTATGTAAATAACACCTTAAGCGAAAACGTTGGACCCCTTTTTACGAATACTGCGCGCACGGAGGATCACTCTAAGCGATCACTAGTGTGTCTTAATGTTCCTCATTTGTATCTGTTCCTATATTTTTGTACAATAAAGCATTTAATTCGTACATGGTGGGTTTGAAATTTCGATTTAGATATCGTAAACAAATTAATCGTGTTTGAATAAAACGTCAAAGCGACGTAAGAAAAGCTGTCAGATAAAAATTCAAATGGTACGAAACCGTAGTATGACATGAATGTTGTGAATTTCAGTGACCTTTTTAACTACATTTGTACATTGAAATAATTTATTTATTATTTAATATATTTAAATATCAAACCAGCTTTTGCTTCGTAAGTGTTTATTTATTTTATTTTTATTCTGTAACGAAAGTATGACTGAGAGTTACGATAAAATAAGAATATACACCACAGCTGTTATTAGGACTCCCAGCAGACCGACCACAGGTTAAGTAAAAAATATTACGAGCTCGTGTCTTCGATATGTTTTCGTCTCAATGATTAAGGTCAAAATAAAGTTAAATGAAAAAATTGCAATTGCAATTAGAACAAAATCTGATGATTGGAAATAGTTAAGCCTATTAGGAAAAGTTTAGAAAATTATATGCTTTGCTTTTATGGCAATTTAATTTTTCTTTCGTAACATACGGGATAAAAAATTTAAATTCTTGAAATCGCTCTTACATGGCCATATCAATGTACTTGATTATCACACGAAAAGTTAAAAACGTACGTACTGTGCATTCTGTTTAAATTACGATTATAATTACGCCGACCGACCACAGTAGCTTGACCCGTTCGCTCATAGGTATTACACGGACACGGAGGCAGGTGTTTCTGGACTTTGGTCGTGCGTGCGACATAAGACCAGACCACAACATAGACCTCCGTGTAATGCCTGTGAGCGAACGGGTCAAGTTACTGGCTGGTGGAAGCTGCCTGTCAGGGCCGGCCTTAGGGGCGTACGACCTGGGCGACCGCCCGGGGCGCCGGGGACTACAGGGCGCCACGCGCGCCGGCATAACGATACCACTGTCTTAATTTAATTTCGATGTAAACAGTAAATTTTATGAAAATATCAAGTAAGAAACCTACAAAAGGGCGCCAAATGCATGACTCGCCCGGGGTGCCTAGATGTTTAAGGCCGGCCCTGCTGCCTGTATCGACGGTCAAATCGAATAAACGTGTAAAAACTGCCACTTAACAGCAAAAATAAAAAACACTAACAAAAATAACTCAAAATTGTAATAGCCTTCGTACATTTGTAGTGAAACATAGTTACGAGTTTCTTTTTAAACGACGTCAGAAAAGGAGGAAGTTCTACGTTCGATAGATCGATTACTCCGTCAATTGTAAACCGATTTTCAAAATCATTATTTTATTCGAAAGGGTATATTTCTGAGATGGTCCCTTTGTCAACAAGTCATGATCTGATGATGGAATCCCAGGGAAATCGAGGGCAACCCTCAAATTTTATAGTCACGTATTATGTGTATTATATATTTTTAAGGCTATTCAAGTATTTGCAACTGGTAGTCATTAGACAGCAGCCTTGAATATTTGATATTAATTCAAGGTCAAGCTATGTGGTCGGCGGAACGCAGCCGCTGGGGTGCCGGTGGAAGTGGCGCGCGTCGCTCGCACAATATTATTATCGAATTATTTTATTCGTAATTTAAACAGACAGCACAGTATGCACGTTTCTAACTTTTGGTTTGATAATCAAGTACATTGATAGGGCCATGTAAGAGCGATTTCAGGAATTTCAATTTTTTATCCCGGATGTTACGAAAGAAAAATTAAATTGTCATAAAAGCATAGCTTATAATTTTCTTAACTTTTCCTAATAGGTTTAGCTAGGCGCTAAAGGTTTTAAAACTAAATTTCAGTTATTTTAAAATTTTGTTGAAGAAAAAAACAGTGATTTTGTGATTTTCGTAGTTCCACATGTTTTATCTTTCTAAAAAATTATCAATACGACCTTATTAAGAAACTTCTGTTCTGTTTAAACGTTCTGATTAAGAAACAATTAACATTTCGAATTTTAATTTTATATCCAATTAGTTACATGAAATATTACTAAATACCTAACCCTACCTAAAGCACAGTTGTAAAACTTCTAACTTTTTAAAAATAGCTCTCATTAATCATTATTATTATAGGTAAGTAATGTTTTTCTGCCGACGCCATTGATGTACCAAAAGTAGACGGATATGATTAAGTGATTCAATGACTTAGTCACCAACGGCCGCCACGCAGGTGACATTTCCTTGACTTGCCGAGTTAAAACAGTTTCACACATTTTTGAACTGTACAAGCAACACGAAAAGGAAAAACAGAGCACAAGGAATCACATTCAATACGTAAATAAATAATATACTCATAATTTGTTAGAAAACTACGCATTTAAAATTATAATATTGTGGCCAAATAACATAGGGCCATTAATTTCCCGACCTGATAAATCCCGACCCGAGTAGAAATTCGTAAAGAAAAACTCCCGGTGAACTTTCATAGAATATTTTTTATTTTGATTTTACTATAGCTTTGTTCGTTCCTGGTAAATTGAATAAAACTATTACAGAAACTGACTATTCCATCTATTTCTACTGATTTTCCATTTTTTAGATCTACCGATTTAGACTGTGCATTATCAGGCCAGTGACGACACTGAAATATCTTTTTGTATTTTTTCCATTATTTTATATTTTTACCTTTGGAACAGTTACAAAAGAGTCATTCCATTCCACTTGTCACTCTGTGACTTCGTCTCTTATACGTAAAATATTATCAGTAGTGGCTCTGTGAGCTGTAGGCCTCGTGAGCAAATTTTTTTTTCCCAAAAAACTAATTATCGAGCCTGTTTGCCACTATTTACACCATAGAGGAGAACAGCTGGACAGATATACGAAAGCATTTTTGTCCAATTTGAAACGTTGACGCTTCGCTCGCTCGGTCAATAAAGAACGACCTGTTATTTTATGTTCGTAAATTAGCAGGTCATTGTTATCATGTGACTACTTGTTATTTTGTGGACATGAATTAGCACCTGCTAATACATGCTGGTAGTCGTACATTATCCAGGTGGTATATTTGTCTGTGGTATATTCCCTTGAAACTTGACATGTCAACCTAATGACAGCTAATGAGTGAAGGCCGCATTTTGTCAGCGCTAAAGAGGCGCGTGGCCTGTCTTTAATGTTTAAAGTCGATGGCCGACGCGACCAAAAAGCAGAGGGCGAAAGTACCTAACTAATCGGGCAGTGGCGGTGTATGCAAGGGGGCTTGCTCTGCCCGCCCCTCACCCCGCACCCCCCGCACGATTGACCTATCTAGAGGCCTTCGTCGGACGACTGTATAGACTGTGCCATTAGTATGTTGTGTAATGGTGTGTGTCGCGTTGGTGTTTTAGGACCAGTACGGCAACTACGTGGTGCAGCACGTGCTGGAGCACGGCGCCGGCGAGGACCGGTCGCGGCTGGTGGCGGCCGTGCGCGGCAAGGTGCTGCAGCTGTCGCAGCATAAGTTCGCTTCCAACGTCGTCGAGAAGTGTGTCACACACGCCACGCGCAACGAGCGCGCTCTCCTAATCGACGAACTTTGCGGGTTCAATGACAAGTCAGTACCCAATACCCGATCGATACCTTCCCAACATGACTCACTAATAATATATTCATCCCAAGTGGTAGTTCGGTCTGTAATATTGATTGCAGTCGTGCGTTTTTCAGTGCTCTCCACGTGATGATGAAGGATCAATACGCCAACTACGTAGTGCAGAAAATGATCGACGTGGCAGAACCGACCCAGCGCAAGGTTCTTATGCACAAGATTCGCCCTCACATCGGTTCGTTGCGCAAGTATACCTATGGAAAGCACATCATCGCCAAACTGGAGAAATTTTTTATGAAAGCGCCAGAGTTAGGCCCCATTGGCCCGCCGCCTCCCAACCCTGTCCTGTAGTATGTGTAAAGTATTAAAGCCCGCGGGCACAAGCTGATGCGACGGCGCGGGTATCGCCTATTATAAATTTGTGAATATTTGCGATTGTACATTTGTAACTAAAGAGCTCGCCGCTTTGTCGCCTACCGCTCACCGGCCGGACCACGCCGCTGGCTGCGACCCTCTCGTAGTATAAGTAGCGGCAGACAACAGTCGTTATTACATCTGATTAGAAGTAAAAATTATCGTGCACCCTTTTGTGTCTGTGTATGGTAAGGTCGTGTCGTACCTATAATAATTGTGTTAGTTGTATTGTGTTGTGAGAGGCGGGCGCCGGCGGAAGGCGCTCGAGCGGCGCGCGCGGCGGCTGCGACGCGCAGGCGTGCGGCGCCTCTGTACATACCGTAGCAGCAGACTGATGTAAAGAATGATACGATACTATATACTGTAACAATAGTTGTACAGCGTCGACGCCGACTCTGGTGCTCGCCCGTCGCGTCACCGTGGCGTAGTTATATTACGTTTCTAGTTCTAAGTGTTCTAGTATTATTCGTTGTTCGTATGAATCTATGTATAAATATTTGAACGTCTCTCATTCTCGTGTAATTTATGAATCGAAAGAAAACCGAATGGTCGTATGAACCGACAAGTTTCCGTAATTTAGCTCGTTGTAGATTAACTATTAGCTGGGCTAGGGGACCTTGAATCTTCTGAAGTGATTGGGACATGCCGCAGCTCACAGGCAGTTCTAGACAATCGGCACTATAGCCGTGATTTTAATTATGTAATTGTAATTTACTTATTTCAAGTCAAGCTCTCGATTAAGTTAAACTCAACTAAATCATACGTATCGAATATTTTAATGATGAAATGTATAGTTATTTTAGTTTTGTGAAAATGATATTTTTGTATATTTTTATGTAACTGATTTAAGTTATTTAGTTAATGAGCATCAGGCGATGCGAGTGGAAGTCGCCACGAATGCCGCGATGACGCGAGCCGGCGCGCGCAGGTTATAGTGATGATTGTTAAGTTCTGTACTGATAGTTGTAGTTCCGAGGTCTACCTTGCCGGTTGCACGTCACAAGCGTAGTTGCTCCTCATTCCCCTGTGTAATTAAATTTAATAGGAAGCGTAGTTTCCTATGACACCTCAGATTTTTTACATTAGAGGTAATAAATAAATACTGTATATGGCTGTACAAAAATGATTACAAATGATTTGTAAAACCTGTATGTGATGGAATAAGGCGGAACGTCAAGGGCGGTGAGGTGTAACGATCGCGGCCCGGGACGGTCCGCCTGGTAGGTTGTACTAGATAACGTTTATATGATGATCCATCTATTTAGACATTAATTATAATAAAGCATTTCTGTAATAATATTACAAAGTACACGTTGTTTTATTTTTTGTTCCATTAATTAATCCTGTTGCCACACATTCACCTTCACCAACATAATTATAACAATACTCACAAGCAAAATAATCGCCCACCATTTTTTCCTTGATTAAGGCGAAATAAGCTCGGGCGTGGAATGTTGAGATGGGATGAAATAAACACCCGACGGGTCGCCTGACGCGCAGGGCTTAGCATCTACCCATACGTTACCGGGGGGGAAATCTAAAGATCATCGACATGGATACACTGGCAACACCTACTAAATGTAGTTAAAATCTTACCATTATTTGATATTGCTTTTATTAAACGTCAAGCCTCATCCGTCGAATACCGCCTGTGTTTGTTGAGACTTGACATATTATGCGCGGTAACTGTACTTTAAAATATTGGCGCCAAGTACCAAATTGAGCAGTTATTTAGCTTTACTTGAAATGTCCTCTGGGATTTTTTTTTCCGATTTTCTACTGCGGGTCGGGATTTATATGGCCATACTATTAGAGGTTGGGATTTATCAGGTGGGTAAATATTTTTTTGCCCTGCATTATTTGGCTATAATCATTGATGTACCAAATATTGACGGATACGCCACCCCTTCACCGCGCGCGGACAAGCATAGGTGATTAGGTTACTCTGTGACTTAAGGTAAGCGTCCACATGTCGGTCTCGTACGCAACGGACGCATCGCACGCAATGAAAATATATATGCAATGTGCGACGCGTACGATGCGGACAGGTTTACGCACTTAAATGAGTTTCTATACAAAGAATACAACGTACGTTAAAAAGTGTAGTTTAGCGCAATGACCCCTCAGTCGCCCTCAGGCACGCAGCGCGTGGTCACCTGTTGGACGACTAATAAAATTTAATTATTATGCCGTCTTGTTCCATTCCCACGTGTAAAAATGCCGTTGGAATTACAAAAATCAGGATAGGATTACATTTCACGTACAAGTAGCGAAATCAAAAATCTAGTTATTCAAATATTCATTTTCTTTTTACATGAAAATTTACCGATTTAAATTGTCTTGGCTAGGGACGAGTCCATTTTGTAAGTGTTGCCAACATGATCAAATATTTACCATACTTTTAAATTTTAAAATTAAAAACTTAAGTGTTTAACTTACGATTTTTATTTGTAACAAGGTTTTGTTTAAGTTGCAATGTTTGTTTGTTTGTATGTTTGCTGGCTTGTTTGCTTGCTTGTTAAGATGAAATCTTGCAATTAACATTTTACCCATTTTTCGGTTTCGAATTGAACTGAAATTTTGATTGCTTGGGTATTTAATCGGATGACAACGACAATGAAACATTAGCATGACAAGGAGCTGACTTGATGATGGAGCTGGAAGGTGGCCATGGGAACTCTGTAATAAAATTATGCTACCCTATCGATTTTGGGCTCGTTTGATTTGTCTTGACAAGAACTCTGGTCCTAGGTGACATCCAGGGTCTTACGATAGATAGGCCAGTCAATGAAAGGTATAGAGGGAAATGCATGGAACACAATTTTGGCCTTCGTAACTTTGTTTGGTCTAGTTAGGAGGTGAACATATCAAAAGTCCCCGCTCGTACCCCTTGAGCCGGGGGGGAGGGGGGGCTTCGAAGGTCCAAGTCATAGAGTAATATAATATACGGGGAATAGAGCGCCCTCTCAGCGGAAAAAAAATGTCACCCTCAACCAGCCTCTACAACAATGCCATCTTTTATCTGTGATAGTCGACAGAACAGATTTCATAACACACGCACGCAAGCTCGGACACACGCGCGTATTAAATTATTTTATCTATTCATGTAAATAAATGGTAACTACGTACTTCTACCTACTTAACTATTTATTAAGTGTAAATTAACATCATCATAATATCGTATTTATTTATTTATTACTTACCCTTATTCAAGTACATGACATGACGATTGTACGTACTGGGTATATAGAATTGGTACGTATAATTGAATAACTTTTAAATAATTAAGTAATTAGCTATAAATCGTTAGTAGTAGTACCATTGCTAGATTGTTTATAGGAACTTATAAAGTAAAAGGACTGATAGATATTGCTGCTAGATTTATTGATTTGCACATCACCAACCATGCTGATATGTACATACTTAGGTTAGGATAGTTCTTCTTATAAATTGTACCAAAATATACTGAATAACGAAGTGGTAATAATAAAATGAAACAGGAGTATGAAAGGTAAATAGGTGAATAAATATTTTATTTTTCAACCAATATTATTCAAAATGCTCCGTGAGAACAATTATCACTTTTATCATACACCAATGTACTATCTTAAATCTTAAAGCATCTAAGTATAAAAATAATAAAGAGCTTAAACTAGGTACTTGACTTTGTCAGAGATAGGTCCGCACTGTTCGACTCTCAGCCCGAGAATGGAAAAAAGTACTGAGCGTCGAACAGCTTTTATAGACTGTTAGTGACAAACAAGTTTAAATTCAAACGAACATTCTTTTGATATGCTGATGAAATACAACAATAATAATTTTTGAATTACCATTTAAAATACACATTTAATATTTATAGCAATTTATCATTTACAAGTGTTGCTTAGAATCATAACTTCGATGTTTAATAAAGATGTACTTCCGGCCGTATCTCAACTAGATGAAATTAAATACAAGTGAGGTACCATATATCAAATTAGTCTACATTTAATACTTAAAAGCATACTAATTAAACACGTTGCTGTAGGAAATCATAATATATAACACGGCCATTCTGATATGTACTACGCTCTCGGAGTACATTCAAATTATCTAATCACATAGTCATCATAGTCATAAGTCAATAAACTAATCAACGGGATATTTAGCATTGCATAGCACAGCCATCGGGTTTTGCCACAGGCACCGGCATAGCACAGCCAAAGGCTCTACCACAGGCACCGGCTCAGCACAGCCATCGGGTTTTGCCACAGGCACCGGCATAGCACAGCCAAGGGCTCTACCACAGGCACCGGCTTAGCATTGCCACGGGTTTTGCCAGGTCTGGCAATACACATTGGTAGCTCTACCTATTTTATACTATGATTATAATTTCAGTAACTAAAATGAAACAACATAATTATACAACATTCTATGTATGATAATATGATTTTACATATTTTCTGATTGTTTATAATAATTTATTCTTAATCAGTTAATAAATTCATGTTCAAATAATTGAACTTAACAACTTAATATAATATTGATTTACATTCAACTCATTCATTTAGAGTTATATGGCAATCCTAATAGTGGTGTCTTCATCGGACCATTCACCCGGCCAATATCGCAGTTTATCCTTAGAGATAACAATAAGATTTCTTTGACCAGTACCTCGCAAACTATAACGGTCGTTACTCAGAACCTCAACAATTTCATAGGGTCCTCTAAATTTAGGTCTTAGCTTTGAATGACGGCGGTGGTCTTGGTAAACGTAAACAATGTCACCTAAGTTATAAGTTTTTTTATTAGTTCGTACTGCATCGAAACGTTCTTTGAATTTTTGTGCTACTTCCTCAAGGCGATTCCGAGCAAGTTCCCTATTTGCTTGTACGTCAAAATTTTGTTCAATTGCGTCTTCACCCAGAACCTCGTTAAGACGCGCCTGGACACAAGGTATATTTGCGTTTCTTCCGATTAAGAGTCTAAGAGGAGAGAATCCTGTCGATTTTTGTATGGTAGTATTTATCGACAATTGGACTCTCCATAATTCGTTCGGCCAATCTGACAGATTATTACACCTAGTAGTGAGCATGTTAACTATAGTAGAAACGTACCTTTCAGCCTGACCATTACCACGGGGTGTTCCGGTGGCGATCATATGGTGTTCTATCTCCAGTTCCCTAAATAGTGATCGAACTAAGTTGGAGCTAAAATTTGTGCCACGGTCTGTAATTACTAAAGTGGGAGTGCCAAACAAGGTGATTGTCTCGCGAATTAGGGGTACTAATTCAGGAGCACCTAAGCTCTTTAGCTTTCTCAAAACACAGAACTTTGTGAATCCATCAACCATGAGCAAAATATATTTAAAGCCCTCGGGCGTTCGCGGAAACGGACCTGTGCAGTCTAAGTGTATAGTATGAAAAGGGGCTGCACACTTGTCTATCGGATGTAATAATCCTTCTTTTGGGCCTGAATGATTCTTTCGTTCTATACATGTCAGACAATGATATAAATATTTTTTCACAAACGCAGCCATAGAAGGAAACCAGAAGTGTTCTTTTATTTTATCCAAAGTCTTGAAAAAACCGATGTGACAATGCTCATCATGAAATAGTCTTAAAATGGTAAGTCTGCTACTTCTTGGAACAAATAATTTAGGCGGAGAATCAGGGCAAACCTTATAATATAGCAGGTTATTAATCACAATATATTGATTATAGTCAAGATCACCAGACTCTACTCGTTCGATTAATGAAAGTGTTTCAGGGTCATTTTGCTGGGAAATTTCTAACCAAGACCGAGGGTCATTTGAAATGAGATTTAATGTATGGCTGTCACGTTCTGATTTAGCTTGTTCTATTTTAGGAGCAGGAGTCTCTACAGGGTTGCGACTCAAAAAATCGACGTGGCTGATATATTTACCCTTTTTATAAACAATTTCAAAACCAAAATCTTGTAAATATGTCCACCAACGTGCTACACGTGGTGACAAATCCTTTTTGTTCGCAGTAGACTTGATAGAATTACAATCAGTAAAAATTTTGAATTTAATGCCTAACAGGAAGACTCTAAAATGTTTCAATGCATTGTATATAGCCAATGTTTCGAGGTCATAAGAACAGTACTTAGCCTCGGCTGGTGAAGTTTGCTTACTAAAATAAGCTACGACTTTTTTTAATTGATTGTCCCTTTGTATTAAAATAGCACCATATTCCAACGAACTAGCATCAGTGTACAGTTCTGTTGGTAGTTGAGGGTTATATATGCTTAACAAGGGTTTCGTTACTAAACACTGTATGACGTAATGTCGAGCTTCATCCTGTTCGGACCCCCACTCCCATTTTTGGTTGCTTTTGGTAAGGCTCGTTATACAAGCGGTACGTGAAGCGAACTCAGGAATAAATTTTCTGAAATAACTGGCAAGGCCCATAAACTGGCGCACTTGCTTCACTGTTTTGGGGGTAGGTGAATTAACCAAAGCAGAAATTTTATCGTCACTAGGCCTGACACCCTCCTTCGAGACATGCCGGCCCAAATATTGAATGTCACTAACAAAGAACTTACATTTCTTAAGATTTATAGTAAAACCGGCTTGAGGAAGTGCTTTGATTGTTTGTTCCAAAAAAGAAAGCCCTTGGTCTATAGTCGTAAAGGGTATTAACAAATCGTCTATGTAAGTCAGTAAAAACTTTCAAGTGCTGTACAGCCTTTGTTATTGCTCGTTGAAAAACAGCCGGACCGTTACAAATGCCGAAGGGCATTTTCAGAAACTCAAAATGCCCGTCGGGCGTGACAAAAGCTGTAAATTTTATAGACTCGTCTGCTATAGGAATCTGGTAAAACCCATTCTTCATATCTATTGAAATAAAAAAGGTTGCATTGCCTAATCTATCGATTTGATCTTCGATCAGTGGCAGAGGGTACCTATCCTTTTCAACGATTTTATTTAAGGCGCGATAATCAACACTTAATCTATCGTCACCGCCCTTCTTTTTTACCAGTAGGACGGGACTCGCATAGGGAGAGTGACTTTCGCGGATAATTTGTTTGTCGAGTAAATCTTGAACGATATTGTTAACTACCCTCCTTTCAATGGGAGCTAATCTATAAGGACGGTAGCTCACCACTTCATCTTTTTTCACTTTTATATCCAACTGGCCAGTTAGAACGGTGCCAACATTATTAGATGTAGGTAAAACGTTTGGATATTTTTTGAAAATGGTAACAATTTTATCTTGCAAATCAATGTCGAGGTGTTGGATATAAGACTGAAGCTCAACAAACACATCATCCAAACCAACGTTAGCCAAATTTACTTTGTGAAAAGATTCAGGGAGTTCCTTGCGGATTATCTTACAACCGGTGTTATCTGCTATCATCATTATGTCAGGGAGGTTAAGAACCTTTCTACCTACAATGAGATCATATTTGAAATCACTATCACGAGCTATGTGTATGTCTAGTTCCAAACAAATGTCATCGAATTTTAACGGTACCGTAATAAATGCAAAAATATGAATCTTACCATCACCAATTCCTTTAGCGTAAATCGAACATGGTGTCAAATGGCAATCAAGTCGCTTTGCTACAGACTCTCTCATGATACTACAACTCGCTCCAGTGTCAATAAGGCAATTTAATGGTATGTCGTTTATAGTGGCTTTTGTGAATTTAAGGGTTGTAAAGTTCGATAAAGTATTAACGGGCGACTCTAGTCAAACCTTAGAATTAGAATTATCGTTTGGCAACGGTTGTTTTTCAGCAGTAATTCTTTTATAGAAGCAAGTACTTTCATCATGACCGTTTTTCTTACAAACGGAACAGTTCTTAACAGTAGGGACTGTAGGTGAATCTTTAGGTGTTCTGTTGGTTTTGGGGCATTGTGGCTTTGTATGGCCCTTCTCGCCGCAACTGTAACAGTGTCTCGGCCTTCAGAAAACTGATCTACCGTTCGTTTCCGGGGTTTAATATAGGCGGAAAACAGGGATATTAGCTCAGATGTGGTTTTGACACCATTATTTAAAGATGCCATTTTATATTTACGTCCCTAATTCCTCCACAAACTAACTCAATTAATTGCGCTTCAGAAAACAAAACTTTGGTGTTTTTCAGTAATCTTATTTTTTCCCTAGCGTATTCGCAGTATGAGTCAGCAGAATCGGAAGAGTAGGTCACGGCTTTATATAATTTTTCCGAAAGGTTTTTTTTTTCTGGGTATAAAGATATCAATTCATTGCGAAAGTTTTCCCATGTTCTACCCTCTTGAGGTTCCCATGACTCATACCAAATTAATGCAGAGCCCTTAAGGGCCTTACCGGCTTTTGCCACCTTCGCCACTCCGCTCCAACCGAACTCTGTTCCAATCTTTTCAACGTTATCGCACCATGCAGCCGCTTCGTTGTCACTGGTGGCGGGATCAAACGTTGGCAACGCCACGTCATCCTGACGACGGTTACTGGAGACAGCGTCGCGGATGGCAGCGAGCAAGTTCTGAATAAGATCCGGATCCATCCTGCCTGGTGTATCTGAAAATTATATTATTCAATTGTCACAATGGGGCAATGATTCTATCCCAGACTTCTGATATTAAATTATTTTATCTATTCATGTAAATAAATGGTAACTACGTACTTCTACCTACTTAACTATTTATTATGTGTAAATTAACATCATCATAATATCGTATTTATTTATTTATTACTTACCCTTATTCAAGTACATGACATGACGATTGTACGTACTGGGTATATAGAATTGGTACGTATAATTGAATAACTTTTAAATAATTAAGTAATTAGCTATAAATCGTTAGTAGTAGTACCATTGCTAGATTGTTTATAGGAACTTATAAAGTAAAAGGACTGATAGATATTGCTGCTAGATTTATTGATTTACACATCACCAACCATGCTGATATGTACATACTTAGGTTAGGATAGTTCTTCTTATAAATTGTACCAAAATATACTGAATAACGAAGTGGTAATAATAAAATGAAACAGGAGTATGAAAGGTAAATAGGTGAATAAATATTTTATTTTTCAACCAATATTATTCAAAATGCTCCGTGAGAACAATTATCACTTTTATCATACACTTATACCAATGTACTATCTTAAATCTTAAAGCATCTAAGTATGAAAATAATAAAGAGCTTAAACTAGGTACTTAACTTTGTCAGAGATAGGTCCGCACTGTTCGACTCTCAGCCCGAGAATGGAAAAAAGTACTGAGCGTCGAACAGCTTTTATAGACTGTTAGTGACAAACAAGTTTAAATTCAAACGAACATAAAAAAAAAGGATCCTATGTATCTGTGCCTACCTGTTCGTTTGTTTGCACGATTAGATGGGTCATGATTATAATTTATTTATTAATCACTATAGTAAATCTCATTAGACAACCAATTAATCTTGTAGTTACTCAATATAGGTATTCGCCTGACGAAGATTCTTATACTTAATTGCAGATCGTCCTACAATGACGTCTCAGTTACCCGCTTTAGAAACATTCGACTGTGATGGCGATCCTACATCCTTAGGCCTTAGATGGGAAAGATGGAAACGAGCTCTCGGGGTATACTTGCTAGCCGCGGCAATAGACAAACCCTTGCAGAAACGTGCAACATTGTTGCATATGGGTGAATTAGGATTGCAGGATATTTATTACAATCTCCCTGGGGCTCATGTTGAAGAAAGTGAATCAATAGACGTATTTGAAGTAGCTGTCACAAAGTTAGACATTTTTTTTTTCACCCAAACAAAGTTTTGTTTACGAACGGCATGTGTTTCGTCTTATGAGACAAGAACCAGAAGAGAAATTTGATAAGTTTCTGATCAGATTGCGCAATCAAAGCTCAAAATGTGATTTTGCAAAAAAGGAAAATGATCTTATCGATCAAATAGCAGAAAAATGCGCATCTGCGGAACTTAGGAAGAAAATCTTACAGTTAGGAGATTTGGTTACCATATAGAAGGTTATTATTGAAGCAAATTCTATCGAAACAGTAGAAAGGCAGCTAAAAGAGTTTCAAGGCAAACAATACGAACAGGTCAACAGGGTCGCAACAAAATCTGACAAAACCCATGCTCAGGGTACTAGCACAAAAAATCTATGTGCAAGATGTGGCAGTAGCTACCATAACAGTGGTGATGTACGCTGTCCAGCTAGAGACAAAATATGTGACAAATGTGGGTACAAGGGACATTTTCAAGCCTACTGTCGCACAAGGATCTCTAAGCGCAAACGCCCTGGGGGCGTAGATAAACAAAAACACGAACATAAAAAATATAAACCAGCTGAGCAACAGGCTAAACAACCAGACAAACAACCAAGCCAAAATATAAACTACATATTTCACTTAGATGGTGATGCTGAAGTAGACTGCCAAGTTGGTGGCGTAAATGTGAATATGTTGACCGACTCTAGGAGTAAACGTAACATCATATCTGATCAAACATGGGAGTATTTGAAGTCGAAGGCTGTAGTTATAGCAAATCAGCAACAAGGCTCGGAGCAAGTTTTTATGGCTTATGGCTCAAACGACCCTCTCATAGTACTGGGCTCATTCGAAGCGTCAATCACGGTTGGACCAGAAACACAATCAGCTACATTCTATGTAATTAAGAATGGCACTCGTAATCTGCTTGGAAAAGAAACAGCTATAAGCCTCAATGTACTTAAACTGGGGGTAAGTATTAATGTAGAAGATGACTCATTTCCAAAATTCAAAGACATCCAATTACGGGTTGCGATAAATCCGTCGGTCACTCCAGTTTGCCAGCCATATAGACGCGTACCCATTCCTCTCGAGAATAAAATAAATGATAAACTTGACGAGTTAGTAAAGAAAGACAATTGAGCCCGTAGACCGAGCAACATCTTGGGTTTCTCCAGTAGTACCTATTTTAAAGAACGACGGTAGTTTAAGGTTATGTGTCGACATGAGATGTGCTAATAAGGCCATCATGAGGGAAAATCATCCTCTACCTACTATGACTCAACTTCTTCCCAGACTGAGTAAATCCAGTGTTTTCTCTAAACTCGACATAAAAGACGCATTCCATCAGGTAGAAATCCAGGAGGATTGTCGCGATATAACGACATTTATAACAAGTAAGGGTCTATTTCGTTACAAACGTTTAATGTTCGGGGTATCTTGTGCGCCCGAACACTTTCAAAAAATCTTGGAGAGGATGCTTCTGCCTTGTGAAGGGGTCATGAATTTCATCGAAGATGTCGTTGTGTTTGGTCGCGATGTAAGTGAACATAATTCAAGACTGAAACATGTTTTGCAAGTTTTGAAACAAAATAATGTAGTTCTAAATGAAAAGAAGTGCATTTTTAGTGTGGCAAAGATAGAATTCTTAGGCCATGAGTTGTCTGGAAAAGGCATTAGTCCGCTTGATAAATTTGTTAAAGCGATTGAGTCATTCAGGGAGCCAAGATCGATTGAAGAGATTCAAAGTTTTCTGGGACTCGTAAATTACATTGGGAAGTGGATACCGAACTTGGCTACCATGACTGACCCAATTCGAGAGATTCTTAAGTTGAAACTCTCCAAACACACCGAAATCATTGATTATTGGAAGGAGGAACAACAAACCGCGTTTTTTGAACTGAAACAAAGTTTATCTAACCTTCGTACGTTAGGTTTTTATGACTCAAGCGACCGGACACAAGTAATGGCAGATACAAGCCCTGTTGGGTTAGGAGCCGTCCTGATACAACATGATGCAAATGGACCGCGCATTATCGCATACGGTCATAAAAGTCTAACTGACGTTGAAAAACGCTATTGCCAGACAGAAAATGAGGCACTAGCTTTAGTTTGGGGAGTTGAGCATTTTAACATGTATTTATATGGACTTCAGGAATTTGAATTGGTTACGGATCACAAGCCTTTAGAGGTGATATTTGGGCCAAGATCAAGACCTTGCGCTCGAATAGAACGTTGGGTATTAAGGTTGCAGGCGTACACCTACAAGGTGGTTTACTGTCCTGGCAAAAATAATATAGCCGATTCGCTCTCTCGGTTATGCAAAATACAGAACTCCCAACCATATGAAGACGAGCATCACGTCAATAAAATTGTAGAGTTTGCTAGACCGGTAGCAGTATCCATGGAGGATATAATTACTAAATCTCAAAATGATGGCGACATTCAACTGGTCAAGAGGGGTATTTTCGATAATAAATGGGACTCTAAAATTAATAATTATAAACTCTTTGAACATGAGCTCTGGATGCATGATGAGATTCTACTACGAGGAAACAAAGTAGTTATTCCCACGGAGCTGCGCAAACAAGTGCTTGCCTCGGCACATGAGGGTCATCCCGGCATTGTCGCCATGAAGGGTCGATTACGGACTAAAGTATGGTGGCCAAGAATAGACAAAGATGTTGAAATAATGGTGAAAAGTTGTAAAAGTTGTACTCTAGTGTCAGGCCCCAACTCTCCTGTGCCGATGAAAAGACGTGAACTGCCAACACAGTCGTGGATAGATGTAGCCATTGATTTTCTCGGTCCATTGCCAAGTGGACACTATATATTTGTTATAATCGACTATTACAGCCGCTACAAAGAGCTCAAAATTATGAAATCGACGACGTCTCATGAAACCATAAACATCCTAAATGAAATATTTTCTAGACTTGGCTACCCGGTCAGCATTACTTCAGATAACGGTCCTCAGTTTGTGAGCGAAGAGTTCAAATCTTTCTGTTTGGAAAATGGCATTACGTTGTATAATTCAATACCATACTGGCCACAACAAAACGGCGAGGTCGAAAGACAGAACCGCGATATATTGAAGCGTTTAAAAATTAGTCAAAGCCAAAAATCTGACTGGAAAGACGATCTCTTACGTTATCTTATGATGTATAAATAGCACCCCACATACTACAACTGGCAAGTCACCTGCTGAATTATTTTTTAACAGGCAATTTAGAGACAAAGTTCCCTCAGTCATCAATATAGAAAACCAACGTGTTGATTTAGAAGTATATGATAAAGACAAAGCATCAAAAGAAAAAGGAAAAGTGACTGAAGACAGGAAAAGGAGGGCTAATGAAAATACTTTATGTGTGGGAGAAAAAGTGTATATAAAAAATATGATTAAACAGAATAAATTGGCGCCTAATTTTGATTCTACTCCGCACACGGTGATACAAGCAAAAGGAGGTGATGTACATGTAAAAAATGACGAAACAGGGCAAGAGTTAAGGAGAAATATCATCCATCTGAAGAAAATAGAAGGACAATGGAGAATTCACAATGAAGGAAAAAATGGAAATGATGGCATCGAAATCGATTCGGAAGACGATTAAGACATAGTTTTGATTATGATAGGTGGTAGGAAAGTAGAAATATATGATTGTAAAACGTAACTGTTAATTAACTAATTTGTTAACAGAAAAGAGAGATGTGCTGTATTAGAGAATAAAGGTGCCCTGCGGCCGGCCCGCTTCGGGATTGTGACGATTGACGTCAGGGCGAACGGACGTACCGCAGAAGTACAAACTCAAATCGGTGTTTTATTTGTGCACTAGTTAAGGCACCCAGCGTAGACGTCACAGTGGGCATTTTATATAAACATGTTTTCCATCGATACTGCCAATACAATTTGGAAATCTCCACTTCTCATTGAAACCAGCTTCTGCCTCCTTCCATGTTTTTTCAGTCGGCTCTGCCATATACAGTGGTTGTAATGTTTTCCATATTACTTTACTTACTTCCTTCACTATTTTACCAACAGTTGTAAATCCCATACGGTATGAATGGCCAATGGGCATTGTTCAGTTCTTTTAAACACTTCTTTTTATATTTTTTTCTTAAAATATAGAACATTCTAAGAAACCAATTTGAATTTCTTGGTATATAATAGCGTAGTTAAATTTAAATGATTTATTAAAAATATCAGATACGACTTTTCGTAATTTACATATGCTGGCTGCATCCAAGGAAAGAGCCAAGCTTTTTACTTGATAAAAAAGTCAATGGTTGTCACTGTTACTGTCAACCCCTGTCACTGCTGTCAGTCACAATATAGGGGGTCGATTTTTGAATCTCACCCGGTGACAAAATTCAGTAATTTCAAAAAAGTTCGTATTTTTCAATCTCACCGGCGACTAAAATTCTCATGCCTATGATATCAAATATAAATGCTCCCACCCAGTCGTAAACGAGATCACCTGAATGACTTCTTGACCACGGGCAGTGACAGCTAACCTCAATCTACTATGTTAACATGCTTGTCTATGACATAAACGCAAATTAGCTGCATGTTAGTAGACGGGTACGACATTAAAAAATAAGGCTTTTGGCAAATAGTGATATCAATGTCATGGCTGAGTGAGAATTTAGTCACCTAGTAAGATTCAAAAATAGACCCCCTGGTGCACATTTTTCCGGTTGTTGAACATAGTTGTTGAATTATTTCAATAATCAGAAGTTATTACAGTTAGAGTTATTAAATATGACCGATTTCACCAAAGCTTTTAAATTTCAAAGGAAAGTCAAAAACCAGCATTGTTTATTTTATGCTGAAAGTGACATTTGACAGTGACAAAACTACCTAAATACCACAGAATAGATTCGATTGGTATTTTTTAAATGAAAAGATGCAAAAGCTTTCAACGTATACAGACTGGGACTAAGGTCAAACAAAGGTCATACGTATTTTTGTTAAAGTATCCGTAATCGTTGACTATTTTATAAAAGTAAAATGTGGAAAATGTCTGTTAAACATATATCTCGAAATGGTTTTCGAAATAAAGCTTATCAAAAAAAATGAACAATGCCCATTGTTTTAAACGTATCTCCTGTAGCAAGGTACCTGAAACATTTTTTTTTGTTTTTAGGTAAAGTATGGATAGCCAAGTGGAAGAGTCTGAGGGATAACTACAACAAGTACAAAAAAAATAATGAATCTTCTACAGGCCAGGCTTATAAAAAGTATAAGTCTTGGCCATGGGCTTCGCAATTGAGGTTTTTAGACGATTTTAATTTTAGAAGACAAACAAAAAGTAATAGTCAGCGTTCTCCAGCCAACAATACCACTGTTACAGCCGACACAGAGAACTCTACGATGAATGAAACACAAAATACTACACATTCTGAGGTTTCTGTATATGCAACTGGACCAAGCAAGCAAATTACGAGAAAACGAATAAAAACGAGCGCAGACCTCAGTGATAGTGATAAAATACTAGAATATTTAAGAAATAAAAATGAACAAAAAGCCAAAATGGATGGAGTCGATCTTTTTTTTTACGCATTTTTGCGCATACTTTTAAGAGCTTCCCACCTAGAATGCAAAGCATCGTAAAACTAGAAATGGCTTCTCTATTTGCCCGGTTCGAGCTCCAAGTGGCAGAAGGGAGTGATGCAAGTGCTTCTGGAGTTGTACCGCGATCAGTCAATCAAAGTCAAAGCAGTTCTACACCAAATTCGGAGTCGGTTCCAAGTCCCTATGATCAGAGTTCAAGTTCGCGGGCCGTTCCTAGCCCTGTTTCTGAACAAGAAAATAGGGTGGTTTACGTCCTTTCACCACAATCAACTCCAACATACAGCATACAACAAACAGCTAGTACGCAGCCGCAGTTGACTGGAAACCTAACAGAATATTACGAAAAAATGTCGTATTCGTTAGATAATTCGATTAACAAATGAACCTTTCGTATATTTTGTTATTATTTCTAAATACTCTAATGTCTTTTCTTATCCTTAATACATACCTTAAAAATACAGCCAGCCTTTCTTTTGATGAAACACAGTTCCTCCAGTTAGTATTTTGTTTTTCGATTTCAGGTTTTATGATGTTATACAATTCATTAAAACTATCAATCGACATTCGAAAATAAATATAGAATCGTTGTTCATCTTTAAGTAAATCCTGAAAAATACTACTAAATTCGCCTTGTTCTTCTCTCGTTGTGTTAATTGGGTGCACCCAATACTTCCTTTTCTTTTTAGAAGCTGCTAAGCTCCACAAGAGCAATAATTCTTTATCGGATGATGAACTTTCTAGTGACATGTTGCATGTGCAAAAACCCAAACGAAACTAGAACGCGAGAATTTGAACGCCGCTTGTGTGCGTTGGAACTCTTGAGCGGTCAACGGTCACTAGAACGCAGAACTCTGACCGCTCTCTGTGTGCGCGGGCTCTAATGGGGATCGAATGGGATGAGATGTTCATGAACCACTCTCTCCTATTACTCATATGGGAAGTCGCGCCAGAATCGATATATCAGTCTTGTTGACCTGTGGGAGAAATGTTAGAAAAACAAGATGAAAGTGTGTGTACGGATGTATTGAATGATAACTGCCGAAACATTCTTGTTTTTGATAACTTTACACTGCGAAACTAAGTGCCCTAACTTTTTACAATATTTACAAAACATTTTCTTAGATGGGTTGACGTGAAGCGCGGTGCTGACAGGTCCTTGATGGGTACTGGGTGTGGTGGGTTCAGCTCTAAGGTCTTCCTTGAGGAGAGCTGTCACCACGTTCTCTGATGTCAGTTTCACATTTGCGTGCTCCAGTGTGACGACGAGTGACTTGAACGACTCAGGTAGTCCCGCCAGCATAATAATAGCTAGGTACTGCAGCTCCGATGCCCTGTAGCTCTTGCCGTGTCGCTAGCAAATTGTTGACATGCTCTTGCATATTGCCATTGAATTTTTGTGCTAATAATTTCTTAATAAGGGCTAACCGTCTTGTCAAGCCGCTATCAGCATAAGCTTTCTTTAAGCACTGTAACATTTCAAATGCTGATTTCGCTGATCTTATGATTGGGTAGACTGCTTCGTCACACGCCAGACAGATTTTTGCTCGCGCTCTCGCGTCCTTTCTTTTTTCAATGGTGTCAGAAGGGTCGATGGGTCTCGTGGAGCCGTCCCATAGGGCGAGATCGATGAGCAAGCACTCCAAACTAAACTCCCATGTGCTATATTTTTTACCGTTCAGCTTGGTAATGCTTATTGATCCTGGTGACGTTGACGTTGATGCCATTGGTGCTGACGACGTTGGTGTCGCCGATGAATCATTAAAACTCATAGCATTTGAAATTTATTTCGCACTTATATATATTGCTCGTATTGCGTACTCTGGGCCCATAGCCTATTGAAGGAAATACTAGAGTTACACAGAAGAAATAAGAGTTTATTTGTACTATATGGCTACCAGTAAGTACACGACAAGAAGTGAATGAAAGGTGACACAGGCAGACAAATAGAATAGTAAGAACATATTCAAAAACATACACGGTATCAAAAATGGCCATTATAAAAATATACAAAAAGGTTTAACATCTTCGACTTTTGAACCCATGTTAGAGTAGGTACTTATAATGTGTGTAGATGAAGTACCTAATAATCGCAAATCTACATAATTAGACCTTAAAACACTCGTGTGATCTTATTATGAAATTCGAGTTCGGCTCGTTTCATAAAACCATACTCGTGTTTTAAGGACCCTTATTATGTAACAGTTGCATAATAGTAGTTTATATATTCGAGTGTGTTTTTATGAAACGAGACGAAGCTGAGTTTCATAATAGGATCACACGAGTGTTTTAAGGCCTAATTATGTACAATTGCATACATTACTTTATCTACACACATAATATAAGTACTCTAAGATGGGTTCAGAAGCCGAAGGCATATATCATACCCATATCTGTCACGAATTTGACTGTTTATTTTTTAATCATAGACAAACATACCGAGCTGACGTTTCGTGAACTGTTTCTTTTATGTAAAAAAAAAATATATATATCACATTATTAAATATACATGTCGGACTGAACTCGACTTATATACGTGAGTGATCCGTTTTATTTCACTATGATTGTAAATTACGTTGGTTGTCAAATTCGGTACATCGACTACGACGTACTTTACTGCTGGACCTGCTGGTCGTGGTGGTTGGCGGCGGAGGCGACGATGTACTGCAATGCTGGTCATTTTCTACGGTTTCTGAACGCATTAAAGAGGACTTATGATATGTGTGTAGATAAATTACTATTTCGTATGGTTAATATACTACCTAACCCCTACTTTACGGACGAAACAGTTGAACCACGCATTGAGATCACCTTGACCCGCGCGTGATATTATTTTTTATCTGTCGTTTGTTAGGATATTTATATAGTAAACTACATATTTTTAGAGTTTAGATAAGTGTGGCTTTATATGACTGTATTTTTTGTGTTGCGATATCTGTTGTGGTTTTAAAAAACCGGCCAAGTGCAAGTAGGACTCGCGCACGAGGGTTCCGTAGAAAGGTTTTAACGCTTTTCCCCAGTGTTTTAAGAAGTCCAACGTTAGCAGAGCCCTGCTCCTAAGCAAAATGTACGCAGTGTGGGGTCAACTTATATTGGTCTGTGAAATCTACAGACAGATATAACATTTTAAGATTTTGAGACTTTTTGGAGTGGTTGTGCTATAAGAGCTATCTTCATACCAAATTTCAAGTTTCTAGGACAGTTGGAAGTACCCTTTAGGTTTTTGGAAATCGGCGATTTGTATGGATTTTTTTTTTAATTACTGTATCTTTTGATTGCGTTGACATGGAAGCATTCCTATCACTTTAAAATGACCCCACGACAACTGTTCCGCGGTGGGTGGGGCTTGAAAACTGTACCTGCGCGCCGATCAGTTTGGTTGGGCGAGTCCGCAATGGCGGACGCTGTTTTGACAGTTTGTTCTAATCATCAAAAATATGATTTATGTTTTAAAATGCCTTCATGTGTGGTGAAGTTGTGCAAAAATCACACGGATCACTGTCCCAAGGCACCCAAGGGTAGTGGAATCACTTTTCACATGTAAGTACACCATTACTAGAAAATTCAAAAAATTTCTTGCTTACCACAGGGATGTCATTATGCATAATGTAGCATCTCATTTTACTAATTATTAATTACCTGTTGGACTATATATTTATTAAGATACAGATTTGGATTTCAGGCGAAAACGAGTGGAAATTCGGAACGTTGTCCAAACCCAGGCTCGCGGGAAACTAAGTAATTCATTTGCCCGCCATGGCATTTGAATTTGCCCGCTAACGCGTTAATTTGCCAGCCAGCCGATAGCGCGACGCGGCGATGGTCGGCCACACTGCTTCCACCTCCAAAAAGTAGTGGACTTAAAAAATTTGGCCCACCTAGAAAATCTACTGCCAGCCTTATATTATAGCGTTGTGCGCCTGAGGCGAGGGTTGACTACCTATTGTTATCATATTTAAGCAATATTCAAAATTGGTTTACTTATGTATACTGTTAGCTTTCTTAAAATTAATAGGATAATTGTATAACAGTTTATATTCAATTTAATGTTAGTACTAATTTGTTATTCATAAATAAATGCGATGTGTTGTCTTCGCTTCGTGCTGCCCGCCATATTTGAATGCAGAAAAAGAGGGGGAGGCAGAGAGGGAGACTGTGGCGGGAAAACGAAGAGGAGCGAGAGAGAAGGAAGCCGGCACGGTTTTTTGGACGGAAAAGTTATATAGAAGCTGAAGGATTTTTCCCTTTAGTCCCATCTCGTAGCCAGATTTGGTAGCTGGCTTACAAATGGGAAAAATAATCCCGATTCGATGCTAGCTGAATAATGCGAATTCAAAAGGCCCATTTCGTAGCCACGTTCGGGAGCTGGCTTCCAAATGGGAACAGTTTTCCCACCTCGAAGCCACATTTGAGAGCTGGCTCCGAAATGGGAAATCACATTTCTCATCTCGTAGCCAGCTTCCAAATGGGAACAGTTTTCCCACCTCGAAACCACATTTGAGAGCTGGCTCCGAGATGGGAGTAGGCTAAATAGGCTTCTGCCTGATAGGCCTCTATTAAATGGCTACCCAGCTATTAATGCGTCCACACGATTGTATAAGGCTGACAGAAAAACATACATACACTAACACCTATTGTTCCTATCGGGGTAGCCCGAGCCGGGAACGACTGCTTACAAGACAGCACTCGCGGCCACGTTTGGTTATGAATATGAACATAGGATGAAAAAAGGAGACGCACCGAAAATTTACAGCTTACCAAGCCGATTGCTAATAAAAGTTCGTCATATAAACTAAATTCACAGGACGATAAGGGGAGGTCAAAAATGGCACGACAAATACAAACGTATCTGTGACAAACAATGGAAAAGGGTAAATATTTTAGCTGTTACACTGAAATAATAAATAAAAGACCAATTGTTTAACTGGAATCAGCGTTTAATGAAATAACCAGGTATATAAAAAAATGGATTCCGCTTAAAAGTATTTTCATTCAGACTTATTTTACTGAACACTTTCTTTCTGTGGCTAAAATGAAAAAGGTGCAATCAAGTCGATGCAGTGACCGACGCTTATGTTATTTTTTTTTATTCTTCAATACAATGTCCAATTTCAATATCATTGTCATCATATTTCTTATTCTTTTTGGTTTTGTGAAAATTTCGGTTCAAAGGTGCATTTGAAATACTATAGAACGTTGATTCTTTTTGCAACACTTGCAATAACTCGGGTAAAGTCGGATTTTTACGCGATATAAAACGGTTGATCCTGGCGTGCCACCCTTCCAGCTTATTATTAGTGCGGATTGGTTCATCTCCGCACCACCAAAGTTTAATCATGTCACGTCTTAGCCATTGTTTAGAAAAATAGGAATCAATTTTTTCAATATCTTCACTATTCGGCGACTTATTATTCGTGACGTAGCGATATCCGGCTGGTACAGATTCCAATGGAAGCAAAGCAAGAGCAGAATAGCGTGCTATGTGCCTTCGTCCAGCTCTGCTTTTAATTTTGAGTACATGTGCCTTCTTCCATAGGCTGTTGATATAATGATAGTAACAACCTTTGACAGTGATTTCCGGGAAAATGTTTTGGAACGCCTTTATAGCCGATGATTCGAAATCTAATGTAATTTTTTCAGGATTCCAAGTATTTATTTGAGATTTTATTAGCGATAACAGAATCTCATAAGTTTTTACATCTTTGTTATGCAGAAGAGCGTAAAATAACGGGACGATGCAAATTGCCGCACTGTCTAGGGCATGTATAGTGTACATTTGCAGAAAAGGCTGAGGACACGATTTAAACATGCCGTCTGCAAAAAAGTGCCTATATTTACCCATATCAGCAATATTGCCTTTATCAGCGAATACCAATATACGCGTATTGTGATCCTGGTAATCGGCGAGCAAAAAATTAAGATATTGCTCTGGTACTATCACGTCTCCTGGTAATTTAGACCGAACTTTCTGAACTTTTAAATATTTGTTTCGTCGGCGACAAGTTGCCGACTTAAGACTTGAAAATTTTGGAATTTCTTCGTATAAATGCATATTTTCGTTCCTTAATTGGCACACCATATAATGGTATTGTTTCTGAATTGGTTGTACGTTTTTTGCAGCTTCATTTTGAAATTTTGCTATGCTCTTTATCAATACTTGTTTCGCAGGATTGCGAATACAATTATTGCAATGATTTTTCTCCTTTAGAATGATTTTATTATCTGATGATAATAAGATCATTAAGATAACATAAGATCATCACAATCAGATTTTGAACAGATCCACAACGTACCTTTATAGTTGGTATAAGTTTTCTTTTTATAAAACTTCAAACCATTTAATATCAATGCTGTCCCTCCTCGGCTAGTTGGGATAAATTCTATGTCAGTTTTTTTTTCTGAAGGTGATGTTCCGGGCAAGGGATCACAATATAGCGAGGAAAAATGCATAATTACATTAATTATTTAACTATGAAATGACTCCGCGATTCAATTATTGTTTTTAGATTAGATACACGCGATAGGCAAGTACTTGACAACGTCAATGTTTCCCAACGGCAATGAATATGTCATATTTATTATCATAATACAAGTGGCCATCAAACTGCAATTAGAAAAACGGTTTTATAGATTGTTTTTTAAAGCTTAAAAAGAAAACATGAGGAACGGTTGAAATGGGATTAAATGATTTCCGTTTCATATCCAGCTTAGTAGTGCTAATAAAGGATTGAATATTCATTTATACGAAAAATACCAACATTTTTAAGCCTTAAGTCAACAACTTATCGCCAACAAAACAAATTCTTAAAAGTTCAGAATTTTTTATGAATCGCGATTATTTTTCCCATTTGGAAGCCAGCTCCCGAATGTGGCTACGAAATGGGACTCTTGATTTCCCATTACGTAGCTAGCTTCGAATCGGGATTATTTTTCCCGTTTGGAAGCCAGCTCCCGAATGTGGCTACGAGATGGGAAAACTGTTTCCATTTGGTAGCTGGCTACAAGATGGGAAATGTGATTTCCCATTAAGACGCTAGCTACCAAATCTGGCTACGAGATGGGACAAAAGGGATTTTTCAGGGTGATAAAAACTTGTGATGCAATATTAGAAGGACGACAAATAAACAAATTATAATAGCAATACATGGTTTTATTGGATTTACGCAAGTAAAAGTAAAATCTTACAATGCTCTAAATTTGCTAAATATGATATATTATAATTATTAAGATAGTGCAAGAACACGATTTTTTTATGACTGGTCCCCTCATGCATAACGTTGTCCACGCATCTGACCACATCTGACAGACGTTGACATCGCAGCAGGCGCGCTAACCAATAATGGCCGTAATCTGTCATGCCGAGAACCAATCACATTGGGCCAGTGCGCATTGCCGGACGCTGACAAACGCTACTGGCTTTCTGGTCAAATCTTTGAGTATTTATAAAATGACGTAACTAGCAAAGCACATCCTAATAGCAGCCTAGATTGGTGCGTATTAACTTAATTTTTGAATGCATGGATAGTTTTGTGTATGGTTACTTTGCTGCTGTGTGTACTTCATCTTTGTGCGAGTTTTGGTTCTGCTAGTGAACGATACGTTGTATGGAAAGACTGCTTCCATGTCTTAAATGCGTTCACTGGCTTTAAGGGACCGCAGGCTTGAGTATTTGGTATTAATTTCAGCATGCTACCTCCACGCGTTCCAGAGAAAAAGGGTCTTGACAGACAGACAGACAGACGGACAATAAAGTGATCCTATAAGGGTTCCGTTTTTTCCTTTTGAGGTACGGAACTCTAAAAAGAGAGGTAAGTATGAATAAAACTTGTTCATGTTTTTTAGATTTTTCTATTTCATTTAATTTTTTTGCTAGAAAGTGCATTATTTTAGTTCCAGAAATGGATCCGCCATCCTTAATTTAGCCAAAAATGACATAACACTTGCCCTAGTGCGTATGGTTTTAGAGGAATATGGCTCAAAGTGAAGCTCGGCGGATCCAAACTTCCCCCCTCTCCCCCCACTACCCGCGAGGTGGCTGTCGATGGCTTCCGGTCTTAATCCACTCAGGGCCACCTAGGGAACAACTGTGCCAAGTTTCAGTGCATAGTCAAAAAGTGCAAGGTTCTAACAACAGATCGCAATAGCATCCCAGCTATTGCCACTCTGTGAGCTTTCTCGTCTCTTATACGTAAAAGGGAGCTGTAGACCTTGTGAGCTAATTTATTTTTTCCAAAAAACATAATTATCGAGCCTGTTTACAACATTTTACACCGTAGAGGAGAACAGCTGGACAGGCAAACTAAAGTGAATTTTGTCAGCGCTAAAGAGGTGCGTGGCCTGTCTTTAAATTTTAAAGTCGATGATTTCTACTGATTTTCCAGTTTTTAGATCTACCGATGTAGACTGTGCATTATCTGGCCAATGTCGACACTGAAATATCTTTTTTGTATTTTTTCCATTAAGTATTTTATATTTTTACCTTTGAAACAGTTACGAAACACTTGCTTTCCATTCCTTGTGCCACTCTGTGAGCTTTCTAGTCTCTTATACGTAAAATATTATCAGTAGTGGCTCTGTGAGCTGTAGACCTCGTGATAGGGATTGCAATCCGGAAAACCAATCCGGTAATCCGGCGGATCCGGCATCATTTAACGCTTACCGGATCCGGTACCTATATACCGGATCCGGTACCTATATACCGGATCCGGTAATAGGATTTTTCGGCAAAATAATATCGCTGTTGCTTGCTTAGGTCCTTTAAATCAATTAGAAGTCGACTGGCAGATGACACAACCATATGAAATGAACACTATTTGTTTTCTACTTTTTTTTTTTATGTATGATGTATGAAATTATTTTTTATCATAATTTTATTAAACTAAAGAGTTATTATTAGCAAGCTATTAACAAGCTCATGCCAATGATTATAAAGATTCATCAAATCATGACTGTCATCATCTTATTTAAGAGTGCTACTCTTGTCGATGCAGTTGTCTCCAGTCCGTTCTTTCCAATGCAAGTTCTTTCACCTCCCGATACGACACAGCGTCTATCTTCTTTTTTATTTGATCTAAATACTCTATCCTCGGCCTTCCCCTTCCTCTCCTTCCTTCTATCTTTCCTTCTATAATTTTCAGTATCAGATCGTCGTGTCGTATCAAATGCCCCACCATTTTTCCTCTCCTAGTCTCTACCACATTCAAAATACTTCTTCCCTCCCCAACTCTTTCCAAGACCCTCTCATTGGTAACTCTCTCGGTCCAACTAATCCCCTCCATCCTTCGCCAGCACCACATTTCGAACGCCTCCAGTCTCTCCCTATCTCTTTGCGTCATGGTCCACGTCTCGCAGCAGTACAGGGCAATACTCCATATGTATGTTTTAATAAGGCGCTTTCGCAGAGGTTTCGCTATTTTTGATTTAAATATACATTTCCTACTGTGAAAGGCTTGCTTGGCTATTGCTATTCTGGCTTTGATGTCTGCTGTGCATCTCGAATCGTGACTGTGTCTGTCATAAATATGAAACTTGTTTATTAGCATTCTCAAATGTTTTAATAATTATTGTTAATATTATGAACTTATATTTTATAAATTTACTTAATTTCTAAAATAGTTGATCTATCTGTGAAAGTAAAATGTAGAAAAACTGCGTCACTTTGTTAAGTCGTTAAAATTTAACTACTTATAGTTACCTAGACTAGGTACTACATTATAATCGTTTGCTAATTGTTTTTTTATTTGTGGGTGTTCATGGTTCTAGTAGTCTAACCTTAGTTGCTCTCAAAGAGTATTTTAGTCCTTGATAGGAATGCGATCGACTGGCAAACAAACACAAAACTGACCATTTTATTATACAAAATAAATTGTTTATACAAAATTTATACATAATAATGTTTTTTTATAAGTACACTTGACGAAATCACTAAGATATCATTTTGGACCGAAAATCAACCTGATTGTCCTGGTTTTATCGATCCGGCCGGATCCGGATCCATGCGAAACCTACCAGGATCCAGCCGGATTGAAAATGACGCCGGATTGCAATCCCTATCTCGTGAGCTATTTTTTTTTCAAAAAAACTATAATTATCGAGCCTGTTTACAACATTTTACACCGTTAAGAACAGCTGGACAGACATACCAAAAGCATTTTTGTCCAATTTGAAACGTTGACGTTTCGCTCGCTCGGTCAATAAAGAACGACCGTTATTTTATGTTCGTGAATTAGCAGGTCATTGTTATCATGTGACAATTTGTTATTTTATGAACATGAATTAGCAGATCGGTAGTCGTACATTATCCAGGTGGTACATTCAGATATATTCCCTTGAAGTTTGACATGTCAGTATAATGACAGCTAATGAGTGAAGGCCGCATTTTGTCAGCGCTAAAGAGGTGCGTCTGTCTTTAATGTTTAAAGTCGATGATTTAGGCACCCAAGTTGGTGATGAAGACGAAGAAAAAAATTATATGTACATACTTATTACGTCATCTCAATCCGTATGCTCACCGTTTCGCCGCCTGCGCGCATGGGGCTTGGCACCGTCGCGTGCCGTGCACGGAGCGTTTCGGCACCGGCAAAATATTCTCGTCGGTAATTGTTGACGGCCCGTGCACGTGCTGGTCGGTGACGAAACGTGCTAGAGGGAATACTTAGTCCCATAGTTTTCAATACAAAGAATATTTTTTGGCTGCGACGTTCCTAATAACGTCCTGGTATGTATGATACGGTTCAGTGGGTGGACACCTTACAACGCTCATTATGTAACATTCGCATAAACTACTACTGCTTCGAACAAAAAGTGATAATCAAATGCAACAATTTTTTCATCAATTTAATTTAATACAATTTTGTAGGTAGGTTACTTACTAATCAACTTTAGTATCATCGTCGCTTAAACGGCAAATGTACAATCAAGACGAAACAACCTGAAACATTTATGTCAGTGAGTCATGTTTGAGTTAACCCTTTTCCACGCTGCGGCAATCTAGGCGGCATAGCAAAAAACTAAATGTATATTAGCAATCATAAAGCAGACAGACGGGAGGCGCCTTTGGCTTATCTATGCACTACAATTTTTCTGCAAGTTTTTGAGGGGGACGAGGAACATAAGTTAGCAATGGTAATATATTGGGCGTGAATTCTAAGACAAACAAACTTTTCTAGTCAATTCAATCTGATCTAAATCCTAAACCTGGTTGTGAATTCCAACTAAATACATTTATGTGGTTTATATATAGTACTATGCCCCAAAAAGGGTTTAAAAAAAGAAATGACATGCCTGAATGAGAGGACTCATTGAAGTAAAGCGAAACTCGTGCAAGATATAAGTACTTAGCAGTTTATGCAACTGTTACATAATGAGGGTTCTTAAAAACACGATTTTATAATAAGATCACCAGAGTGTTTTAAGGCTTAATTATGTAGAGTTGCATAAATACATTATTTCATCTACACACATATTACAGGTACTCTAAGATAGGTCCAGAAACCGAGGGCATTTATCATGGACCTGTCACGAATGACTTACCGAGCTGACGTTTCGTAACGACTATTTTTTTTACTGTAAACTAGCTGTTGCCCGCGACTTCGTTCGCGTAGATTTCAGTTATCGCTATCCCGCGGAAACTTTACAATTTTTCCGCATAAAAATTAGCTTATGTTATTCCTCGCAACCCATTTGGCTAATGTCTTCAAATCGAATGATGGTTACAGTGACGAAACTGAATTAGATCGTACTCTGGACCAGGACTTGCAGCTGTGCTTACCAATCAACCCGACTTCACCGAGAGAAATATGGAAAGAGATCAGGCACTTAGACCCCAAAAAGGCTCCGGGGCTTCAACTTGATTACTGTTAAATACTGCTAGACAAACATAATTTAGTGGTGATATTTGCTGGATCAATTATTAAAACCAGTCAAGGTAAGAGTTAAAGTACATTATTCGACCTATAATAATTATGGTACTAATGCAGACTGTGGGGTAATTTTTTCATTACTTGGCAGCCGTAAATATTGTATGTACTTTATCTGTTGTCCTTTTCGGTGGCACGCTTGCTAGCATTCTTTTGTATCTTTATTCTATGATAGCGAGCATTCACTGACTGAAACTGGAATGATTAGTTATCTGATTATTTATTCATGAACATGATATTTTCAAAGTATTGTGTTGTTCGATTTCTTGGAAACCCGTATAATACAGAACAGACCAGAACCCGCGAGCGCGCATGTTAATTAATCGCTTCTCGTGTGGTTCCTACATGCAGAAATGCCGTTGGGTTTATAAAAAAAACAGAATAGGATTATATTTGAAGTGTAAACGGATAGCGACATCTACACTAATATTATAAAGAGGAAAGATTTGTACCTATTTTTGTATGTTTGTAATGAATAGGCTCAAAAAGTACTGGGCCGATTTAAAAAATTATTTCACCAATAGAATGCTACATTCTTCCAATTTGACATAGGCTACATTTCATTTTGAAAAAAATTAGGGATCATTGGTAAAATTTTAACAATGTAACCGAAGGTGTAGAAAAATGAGTCTTAAAATGTCTTTCGTCGAATGCGCTGCCGAAACTATTAGCGATAGAACAAAATAATGTACAACAATATTGAAGAACATCATAATGTCTACAAAAAACTCCGCGGTAGCATATCTCCACCTATTGTAGTTATGTCACTACAACAACTTTTTTCATTTTATAATTGTCTACCCCGTGCGAAGCCGGGACGGGCTGCTATCAATAATAAATTGACACAGTGCGCGGCGTGCTGTTATGATTGAACGCGGCTTCTGGTTTGTTTTGTATTCTGTCTGAGGGTCATTACTAGACTGATGATGAATAAGTATTAGGCATTCGTCCAGCTGCGATGAAGTCCTCCTTTATACAGAACTATTCTTCTTCTGTTCTGAGTTATCCTTATATTCCAAATACCTATAATGTTAAATTTTTTCAAGTATGAAAAGCACGCTTTCTTTCGACATTCTACGAGTAGGTATATCTTAATGAAAAATCTTTAGTAAGTACCTATCATACTTTGATCAATCGTCTGATCTTCAGTCTGATCTAAATAAGTCTGATGTGAATATTAAATTTAATTATTCAACAGCTTCCAAACTCTACAAAATCATTAAAATAGCCTTCCATTTTATATAAATCTTATCAATCAAGTTAATTATTGCATAACAAATGCAAATGAACGATAACCTACAAAAATTAAAACGCATCTGCGACTGCGCGAACTGTCACTTAGTTCTGGCGGGTCAATATTCGAGCCCCTAAACTTAGGGAGCCCCTTAAGCAGTTAGGTGTTCCTTAAGCGTTGGTGAAACGGAAATTGATCTTAGGTGACACCTAAAAGCGCTAAGGGATTCCTTAAATTTTAGGAGTCGTTGGTGAAAACTGGCACTAAGTAGATTCTTAAAAGGGCTCCCAAAGAAATGTGTGACTTTTCTGGCTTGCTTGTTTAACGCCATCTTCAGGCTTTCCCACTTTCCCGAGCTGTGGAAGGTCTCCGATATTGTAATGATCCACAAACCGGGCAAACCTACTCATGAAGCAACTTCGTACCGGCCTATCAGTCTCACATCCGTTCTGTCAAAATTATGGGAGAGGATATTTCTGATCAGACTTAAGAAATTAATGGATGAAATCAACATTATTCCGGCATTATTTCGGGTAGTGGAAGTGGTGGCATGTTGAGCGGTTGTTGTTGTGCTACGTAAATGGCCTCGTGGAGTGCCGAAACGCGTCAGCGTTTGGTTTAGTGGTGGTGGTGATAGTTGGGTCTGTGTGGCATGTGTTGTTCCGTGTAGCAGTGGAGGCGGAGGTGTTGCATGGAAACATACATTTGCCGCACAGATATAACTATTTGTCATTAGTGGTCGCGGGTGAGCAAAGTAATTGTTTTTAGTTCATTATTCCGGCACACCAATTCGGATTTCGGAAGTCGCACTCTACTGTCGAGCAGGTTCATCGAGTATACAACACTGTGAGACAGGGATACGAGAGAAAGTTGTACAGCTCAGCAGTCTTTCTAGATATTCAGTAGGCCTTCGACAAGGTTTGACACAAGGGACTGTTATACAAAGCCAAAGAAAAACAACCACACTCGCTGTTCCTCATTATTGCTTCGTACTTGACAGACAGGTCGTTCCGGGGTAAGCATAATGATGCACGCTCGTCTGTGCACCGCATCCTTGCAGGCGTCCCCCAAGGTTCTGTCTTGGGACCTGTTCTCTATAATATCTTCACTGCTACTGAACTGACGAAATCACAACAGCAACTTACGCTGATGACATCGCCTATATCTCCAGCCATGCGGATCCCCGTACTTGCTAGCTCCAATCTCCAACAACTGCTAAACAAGACTCAAGACTGGCTTCGAAAGTGGCGTATTCGTGCTAGTGCGCAGAAGTCCAACCTCATTACCTTTAGATTAAAGAGAGGACACTGCCCTCCCGTCCAACTTGGAACTGATGCACTACCTTACGTTGAATACGTGAAATACCTTGGATTTCACTTGGACAGACACCTAACATGGAAAATACACATCAAGCGTAAGTGAGACGAAATCAATCACCGCTTCAAGTCCCTCCACTGGCTCATGCGGCGCAATTCTGTGCTGTCTGTTGATAATAAACTGCTCATCTAAATCTATTCTCGAACCAATATGGACCTACGGAATCCAACTCTGGAGCGTAGCCAGTAAAACCAATATACTCTGCTTGCAGCGAGTACAAAACGCTATCCTGAGAGAAATAGCGAATGCACCATGGTTCACAAGGAATGAAGAGATACACGAGTATTTGAACATGCCAACAATTCCTCACGAAATAGAGCGATATAGAAGAGTTCATGTTGTTCGCTTAACTAAGCACCCCAACCCTCTGACCGCCCAGCTGCTGGACACTACGAGCAACATAATACGGCTGAAGAGCGCCATGTATTGTAAAAAGGAGAAAAGGGCAATGGCCATTTTCCCTTCAAAGCGCTACACCTATACTCACCATATCCAATTAAAGTCTCTCGACTGATCACGATGTATACATATAAAAAAAAATGTTATTCCTCAATATTCAAACTATCTTCTTACCAAATTTCATCTAGATTGGCGCAGCGGTTTTTTCGTGAAAAGCTAAGAAACAGACAGACAGAGAGACAGAGTTACTTTCGCATTTACAATATTAAGTTAGGATAGCTAAGATTAAGATTATTTTGAAGATGTTTCAAATATGAAACTCTTAACGACATCGAATTCGTTATTGAAAAGTCACTCCTGGCGACAGAGCAGTAAGAAAAAGCTGGTCATTTTCTACGGTTTCTGAACGTATTATACCTCTATAATGATATGCGTGTAGATAAAGATAATTAGCTTCACAATAAAACATTTAAGAATGTAGAAATAATGGTATTATTTGTCTTCTTCTTTTTCCTTGGATTCTTTTGACTTCGGTTTGAGACTCCGTTCCCTGTCTCGTGAGCGGTCCCTGTCCCGCTCCCGCTCCCGCTCCCGCGAGCGCTCGCGCAGGCGCGGCGACCTCGACCGCGACTTGTGTCGCCGCGACCGCGATCTAGACCTCTCGCGTCTATATGACCTGCAACAAGGAGATGTTTAATGAGATATCACCACATGCTACAAATAATAATTCATTTAGTACACGCGAGATTAGGTTGGTTGTGCGGCAGTGTTGGCATCAATCGATTAATTTCTTTAGTCAATTAATTAATCGATTCTAAATTCAAGATCATAGCAACCGATTAGTTTTAAGTACTTAATCGTTAGATTTTTGCAATTTAATACATTTTACTTAAAGTTCACAAGGACGAAATGTTTTACCTGCATACAGCAACAATAACAACAGAAAAATAATTTATTTAATTCAGGCGTTACTTTGCGGAGGTCCATATTTATGAACTAAAAAGTAATGGTTTTTTAGTTCATAAACAGAAAAATACCCAAGATGATAGTGAGATTCTTTTATTGCCGATCAGTGTCAACCTGTCATTTATTTGTATTTTGTGTGAAAATACCACAAATTTTTAAAATGTCCCAAGACAAAGTTGAGCAGTGTATGTTTTGTTTACTTCTATTGAAATCCGAGCAAGGGAAGGATTCCGGGATTGAACCACGAGCGAAGCGAATGGTTAAAAAAAAAAGAATCCTGAGCGCAGCGAGCGTTTCAAGGCACGAGATGCAAAACAACTTTGCAGCCAAGCGAACGACACAACTTTTCATCTAACTACAGCGAGAGAAAAACATGTAATGATTAAGGTGTCCTATCACTTTGTCGCCAGTCATTTAGCAAATTTTCGTTTCACAACCAACGATTGACAAATGCATCATTCCTAAAATTATCTTTACACAACTACTGATTTCGCAAATAATTTATTTTATCGAATAATAACTTCACAAATTTTTATTTCGTATCGTATAATTTGTCAAATAGGTTATTTTATAACGATATCGAACAGTTAACTAACGTATCACCTACGAACGTTTGGTACATTACTTTGTCACTGGTTTTATTTTAATTAAATAAAATAATGTATTTTATTTAATTAAAATAAAACCAGTGACAAATCGCCGTTACCTTTTAAAAGACTCAGCCCTTTTAAGGACGTTCGGGCGGACAGACAGACAGACTTACTGACGGAGATAATGAATAGGCTTACAATAGGTTTACGTTAGGTTAGACTTACGTCAAGGCGAGAAGCCCTCAAGTCTGCGGAATAGGAGCTCCGCGAAGCGGAGCTCCGTCGACACCGTCCAGAAATATATTATTTTTTAACACATTTGCTCTAAAATTTCAGAAGTCCGGCTTAGAAGTCCAATTCAGAAATCAATAAGCAAGGAGCAATAAACTTACGGAGTTAGAGTATAAATTTCATACCTACCGCCCTGCATTTCGTTACGCAGAAAGTAATTTTTACGGAACAATGTTTACCAATTCACGTTTTGCAAAATAACAATCTATGGACCACGAAAAACGATTTCTTTGTGAAATGAACATTTTTAAAACAATAATTTGTCTTTCCATATGTTTGTCAAGTGTCAAAGTTTCTAAATGTATAGTTGTCGAGTAATTATTTATAAAATGAGCATTTTTGCAACAGCATGTTTGTGAAATGAATAGCATATGAAACGTTGGTTGTGAAATGAACTTTTGTTAAACAAGTTTCGACAAAACATTAATGAACCAATGATTAAAAATACATTATTTTGGAGCCAAGATGGCGGATGATACTTTGAAGTTATTAAATTACCAACCAAACTTATATTAAAAATAACAAGCTGTCATTCACCATCCTGGATCTTAAAAATAATAGCAAATTCATTATCACTGGAGACCGGAAACGAGTTATCTACATGAGCTCTAGTTTTTTGTCAAAAGTGACGACTTGAGTCACTTGTGACAAGTAGAGTGTCATCCGCCATCTTTGATCCAAATAATAATTTTTCACAAATTTCAAATTTGATGCGTAAATATACAGAAAAACCAGAAAAAATTGTTCTCGAATTGGGCAATTAATTAATTGCTCGGATAGCGTAATTGGATTAGCGCGTTACCACGGTATGGTAAAGGTTTGGGTTCGAACCCCAATTCGAGAACAAATTTTTCTGGTTTTTCTGTATATTTACGCATCAAATTTGAAATTTGTGAAAAATTAATTTCAAACGGGATGACCGTAAAAATAATACAAAAAGTTAGTCCAAAAAATAATGTCAAATTTGTGGACACCGAGGTCAAATTACATGAAATCGATACCAATGACTATTTTTGGAGTCAAAAGTGACAAACTGTCATCCGACATCTTGGACCCAAAAAATAATGTCAAATTTAAACGCATCGAGGTCAAATAACATGAAATCGACACCCATGACAATTTTTTGTGTCAAAAGTGACAAACTGTCATCCGCCAACTTGGATCCAAAAAATAGCATAAAATTTAAGCGCATCGAGGTCAAATTACACGAAATCGACAACCATGACCAATTTTTTCGTCAAAAAAGTCGAACTCTCAGCTGCCGTTTTGGATACAAAAAATAATATTCAAAAATCATTAGAGCATACAGACTTCCTTGCTCAAACATCGACATCGAATTCGATATCGTAATGACTATTACTTTACTGCTGGGGTGGTGGTGGTGCTGGGGCAGCGAAGGCGTCGTCGTGCTGCAATGCTGGTCATTTTCTACGGTTTCTGAACGCATTATTATTATTATGATATGTGTGTAGATAAATGTTTTTATTCTACTAGGACACATCAACGACACAGTTATTATCATCATGTTTGGTGATTTATAGGTAGGTATAAGTACCACTATGCAAAATTATCCTGAGCTTTATGTTAACAGGTCTAAAGTTAATATTTTATTTTAGCCACGGTTAGCGGTACAGTCAAGTGCAAAAATATGGGTGCATACGAACTTACTTAAAAATATGTCCCATGGCTCTTATGTCGGCGAATTAAGGTTGTGGTATTGTTGTTGTGGTGGATTAATTGGATACATATTTTTGCACTTGACCGTACAAGGTGGTAAACGTTGAAACTTACTTTTCTCGCGCCCTCTCCGGCTTGACAGAGCGCGATCGCTCTCGCTCTCGCTCTCGGTCTCTCTCCTCCTGCACACAGTACAGGTAATCAATTAGAAGAGCAGCCTCTTATTATACAAATACCCGCAATCACCCGCGAGTTCGTCTGCTTTGATCCAGTATTTTCATAAAATGCCTTGCTCAAAGAGAGAAGGTTGTTGGTTTAAAAATTAATTAAACACGGTGTTAGGCCCACGGTTCGCTAAATGAAAATGGCGGAGAGGTGAGGTCTGATTCTTGCTATTTTTACTAAAAAAAGTAAGCGATAAGCATGCCATCAGGAGAATATGTGTTTTGTTGGCTTGCTGTGTTGGAATTTAACGACTGCTTTTAATTCCTAAGTATATTATAAATATTTAAAATTTATTTGCAGTGTGACGTCACGAAGTTTTTTTTTTATTTTATCGATATCGATATCGTGTTCAAGTTGGAACGTTGCTTCCTTCACTATTGTTTTGACATATCTTGCTTTTATGTTATGTTGGTAGTACGTACGATCTTTCATTAGGTTGGTAGAAAGTACGTACGTAATTCGGTTCAAGGCTTGTTAAGGCGTGCCGACTCCTAAAACGTAGTGATTATATTCTCTTTAGAGCGTAATACCTATTCTTTGAACTAAGCACCAACTTCATATACGTGGTAGGCTATAAAACTGATGGATTTAGAGGATTATTTTAGGTGTTTTTGAAGGCAGTTTTACTTTTTGTTAAAATATTTTTTATTTCCCAATTTTAAGTTACGTTAATATAAAAAAAATACCCTCCAACTCCTTACCGTTAAGGAGTTATTATAACTTCCATAATCACCTCATCAACACGAGATGGTGACTACCAGACACAAACACTTGAATGGCTTTCGAAAACATATATGAAACACATGATACGTGCGTATAAAATTTGAGGGTTGCCCTAGATCTCCTTGGGATCCCGTCATCAGATCCTGACTTGGTGACAATGGGACCCACTAGAAAGTATACCCTTTTAAACAAAAAATATTTTTTGAAATCGGTCCAGCCGTCTTCGAGTAATCGGGGAACATACATAAATAAAAAACATCCCGACGAATTGAGAACCTCCTGTTTTTTTGAAGTCGGTTAAAAACAGTACCGTGACTGACTGACTGATAGACAACGCACAGCCTAAACCACTGGACTTAGAGACTTGAAATTTAGCAAACATATACCTTGACCATCCGTGAGGTGCACTAAGGGATTTTTCGAAATTTCCACGGGATAAGAAACTCCGCGGCAAAGCCGCGGGGTATAAGCTAGTCACTTAAACTGCTTGTCCGCGCGCGGTGAAGCGTTGCCGTATCCGTCTTAAACTGCTTGAAATCTTACCGTCAGGCTGTCATACCACTTATTTACATTCAGCGCCTTGCTTGAGTAACAATTATCTAGTTGCACAATAGTACCGCTGTTTTGTCATTATTCGACCCTCTGGCAACTGACTGAATTTTAAGATTACTGTGGTGCTGGCAAACTTAAGAGTAATCGTACCGTATGGGATTTGACACTCCACTTGCTTTTATCCTCCTTGCATAGGCCTATCTCCTCCTACCATATGCACTACTGCTAGCGCTTTAAAGCTAAATATTTCGTAAATGAATCCCTTAATGGAAAAATGATTTTCGAACACCCCCAATGCTAAAAGCTAAAGATACACCAAACTATGAGGTAGACGAGAAAAAAAATATCATCCCCACTTTACGTGTGTAAAGGGGAGGAACCCCAACAAAAATTTTGCTTATACCTATTCTATCACTTTGTCGGACTAATTAATATGTATATCCATGCAAAATTACAGATTTCTAGTACCAATAGACTCTGAGCTAAGCCGCGGACAGACGAACAGACAAACGGACATGACCAAGTATTCCATAAGGGTTCCGTTTTGGCTACGGAACCCTAAAAACGTGGGGCTGTGATCGAGGAATTTGGGCTAAATAAGTAGCAAATGACCACACCTGTCCGTCATTTTCATTTGGCCAACCGCTTGACTAACACCCTATATACAAGACGTTTTAATGAACCCCAGGCCAGGGGTTGAGTAAGTCTAAATGAGCACCCCCGCAAAGTTCTTATTTGTAATACAAAATTAAAAAATTCTTTCTACCATACCATATTGTTAACTAGTAGGTGATACAGGGGACTATTAGGAATAGTTTGAAGCCTATATGTCTTAGTCCAATATGTGACAGTTTTTAATCGAGTTTTTCTGTTTTTTTTACTTGGTCCCAAAAGTAGACATAAAAAATTTAATTTTAAAAATGCTGTGATAGCAAGCAAATTTATTTCTTTGTAATTAACACCGCAATTAATTGGTTAACCAATCAAAAAAAAAAACAGCCTTCACACTTACTGGCTACACATTTTTTTTATTATCGATTTTGTAGGTCACCTTGAATGGTTTTCGCCAAAAAAAACTTTATCGGGCTGTCATAAAAAAACTTCCCAGGATACTAAAGTTCCAATTAGTTTAAAAGCATGCTTGATATGTTTACTGTAATTGAAAATAAAAATTACAGCATCATTGCAACAAATAAAAAAAATATCACAGGTCAACATGTTGAACGCCATGACCGAACAAAAAAGTTCCCCGCACGAAGTAGACGATTATGCAAGTTTATTCTTAGATCAGATCATTTTCATTTTTTACAATTTATGTTTTCCAGATAAAAAGCAAATAAAGACACTTTTGAACGCACTTTATTTTAAATTAACTTTGCAATTAAATGATTAATCGATAAATAAATACCATTCTGCCACTTACGCCACTAAATACACTTTTATAATCACATTTTCTTTGACACAATTAGTGTTTTCTGTCAACAGTAGTCTGTGTTGTGTGTTCACGTAGTTTTTATAACACACACACACACACACACATCTTTCATCATTTTGTTAGACACAGTGTTTTCTGTTAAAAGATAACCCTGTTTACAGCTAGTTAAAAGTAAACAAAAACTACTTAGGATATTGATGGTTAAATCATTAATATCCTAAGTAGTTTTCATGACGCACATACACACACACACATCATTCATCATTTTGATAAAACACAATGAATTTTTTCTGTCAAAAATTAACCTTTTTACGGCCAATTCAATGTAAATAAAAACTATTTAGGATATTGATATTTTAACCATCACTATCCGAAGTAGTTTTAATTACACACACACACACACACCATTTATCATTTTGTTCGACACAATGAGTGTTTTCTGTCTGTTACAGCTAATTATATTTAAATAAAAACTACTTATGATGTGATGGTTAAAACATAAATATCCAAAGTAGTTTTTATTTACTTTGAAGTAGCTGTAAAAAGGTAAATTTTTGACAGAAAACACTAATTGTGTCTAACAAAATATGATTTTAAAATTGTTTTAGTGGCGTAAGTGGCAGAATGGTATTTATTTATCGATTAATCATTTAATTGCAAAATTTGCAAAGTTATTTTAAAATAAAGTGCGTGTAAAAGTATCTGTATTTGCTCTTTTATTTAGAGAACATAAATAGTAAAAAAAACGATGTGATCAAAGAATAAGCTTGCATAATTGTCTACTTTGTACGGGGAACTGTTTTGTTCAAATAAATAAATAAATTAATTAATTAAACATATCAAGCATGTTTTTAAACTAATTGGAACATTAGTAACCTCGCACATTAGTAACGCTCACGGTGACCTACAAAATCGATAATAAAAAAAACGTGTAGCCAGTGGGAGGCTGATTTTTTTGTGATTGGTTAATCAACTAATTGCGGTGTTAATTATAAAGAAATTAATTTGATTGCTTGCACAGTTTATTTTTGTATGTGAACTTTGGTACAAAGTAAAAAAATCTGAAAAACTCTATTTAAAAAAAAAAGTATCACATATGGGACTAAGACATATAGGCTTCAAACTATTCCTAATAGTCCCCTGTAGCGACGACCGGATGGCATAGTGGTTAGCGACCCTGACTATGAAGCTCGAGGTCCCAGGTTCGAATCCCGGTCGGGGCAGATGTTTGTATGATGAATACGAATGTTTGTTCTCGGGTCTTGGATGTTTAATATGTATATAAGTATGTATTTATCTATATAAGTATGTTTATCCGTTGTCTAGTACCCATAGTACATGTACGATCGACATCGTACAGAATTTTGCTAACTTTGTGACCTACTTCGTCGCATAAATCGCAATTATAATTAGTTGACAATTCGCACTGACCGCGATTGGCCACAGTCAAACATTTACTTAGAATTTGTGATTTGATAATAAACTTTAATAACTTTTACGTGAAACTGTGATTTTGTGTTCAACTCAACGTACAACTACTACTATTAACTTTCCTCAACCCTCCGGCCATACAGTATAGGCTCTGCCTAGTTTGGGACTAGGTCAATTGGTGTCAATTTGTCCCATGCTATTTATTTATTATTTATTTATCACCTAAAGTTCCTATATCGTTATACCAAACACCCTGTATTATCGGACGAATAACCGTTGAGGGTTTCTTTAGAGGCTTACATCGTCGCGTCGGTCGCGGACGTCGCGGTCTCGTTCGCGGTCGCGGTCGCGGCGGTCGCGGTCCTCGCGCGCGCGCTCCAGCGGGTGCGGCGGGAGCGGCGGGTGCGGCGGGTGCGGCGGGTGGGGGCGGTAGGGCGCGGCGAACGGCGGCGCCGGCATCAAGTGCGGCGCGCCGGCCGCCATGTGCCCCGGCGGGCCCATGCCTGGCGGCGGACCCATGTTCGGAGGACCCATCGGACCAGGAGTCAGCTCTTTGATGTCGCTGGGTGACCAACCGCTCTGCTCTGGATGACCTACATACATGAGAGATATCGTTTTCTCAAACATTGTCGGAAATGTCATTTTACTCCAAGTAACAAAACTGGCACCTATTTCACCAACTTTGCAATTGTAAGTTTTCAATGACAATTCGGTGTCATTTGCTGACTTGAAGAGCTTTTGTTTTAGCGCGTTTCAAATTAGCAAATAAATGTAGTTAGAATTGTCATTGTAAACTGACATTGTAAAGTTGATGTAATAGGGGACAGAAAGGGATTTGTTTGACGGCCGCAATACATTGCAGTCTCGATTACCTGTCCAAAAATTGGGTTGCTAGACTGTTTTTTTTCATTTGTTTTTACCTAACTGCCCAAGGAGGGTTATGTTTTCGAGCGTAGGTGTGTATGTAGGTACGTGTGTCTACAGCCTAACCCTTTTGACGGATTTTAATGTATGAGTT
>OY829505.1:22161808-22267919 GCA_963691665.1 Clepsis dumicolana | reverse complement strand
CTTACGGAGTTAGAGTATAAATTTCATACCTACCGCCCTGCATTTCGTTACGCAGAAAGTAATTTTTACGGAACAATGTTTACCAATTCACGTTTTGCAAAATAACAATCTATGGACCACGAAAAACGATTTCTTTGTGAAATGAACATTTTTAAAACAATAATTTGTCTTTCCATATGTTTGTCAAGTGTCAAAGTTTCTAAATGTATAGTTGTCGAGTAATTATTTATAAAATGAGCATTTTTGCAACAGCATGTTTGTGAAATGAATAGCATATGAAACGTTGGTTGTGAAATGAACTTTTGTTAAACAAGTTTCGACAAAACATTAATGAACCAATGATTAAAAATACATTATTTTGGAGCCAAGATGGCGGATGATACTTTGAAGTTATTAAATTACCAACCAAACTTATATTAAAAATAACAAGCTGTCATTCACCATCCTGGATCTTAAAAATAATAGCAAATTCATTATCACTGGAGACCGGAAACGAGTTATCTACATGAGCTCTAGTTTTTTGTCAAAAGTGACGACTTGAGTCACTTGTGACAAGTAGAGTGTCATCCGCCATCTTTGATCCAAATAATAATTTTTCACAAATTTCAAACGGGATGACCGTAAAAATAATACAAAAAGTTAGTCCAAAAAATAATGTCAAATTTGTGGACACCGAGGTCAAATTACATGAAATCGATACCAATGACTATTTTTGGAGTCAAAAGTGACAAACTGTCATCCGACATCTTGGACCCAAAAAATAATGTCAAATTTAAACGCATCGAGGTCAAATAACATGAAATCGACACCCATGACAATTTTTTGTGTCAAAAGTGACAAACTGTCATCCGCCAACTTGGATCCAAAAAATAGCATAAAATTTAAGCGCATCGAGGTCAAATTACACGAAATCGACAACCATGACCAATTTTTTCGTCAAAAAAGTCGAACTCTCAGCTGCCGTTTTGGATACAAAAAATAATATTCAAAAATCATTAGAGCATACAGACTTCCTTGCTCAAACATCGACATCGAATTCGATATCGTAATGACTATTACTTTACTGCTGGGGTGGTGGTGGTGCTGGGGCAGCGAAGGCGTCGTCGTGCTGCAATGCTGGTCATTTTCTACGGTTTCTGAACGCATTATTATTATTATGATATGTGTGTAGATAAATGTTTTTATTCTACTAGGACACATCAACGACACAGTTATTATCATCATGTTTGGTGATTTATAGGTAGGTATAAGTACCACTATGCAAAATTATCCTGAGCTTTATGTTAACAGGTCTAAAGTTAATATTTTATTTTAGCCACGGTTAGCGGTACAGTCAAGTGCAAAAATATGGGTGCATACGAACTTACTTAAAAATATGTCCCATGGCTCTTATGTCGGCGAATTAAGGTTGTGGTATTGTTGTTGTGGTGGATTAATTGGATACATATTTTTGCACTTGACCGTACAAGGTGGTAAACGTTGAAACTTACTTTTCTCGCGCCCTCTCCGGCTTGACAGAGCGCGATCGCTCTCGCTCTCGCTCTCGGTCTCTCTCCTCCTGCACACAGTACAGGTAATCAATTAGAAGAGCAGCCTCTTATTATACAAATACCCGCAATCACCCGCGAGTTCGTCTGCTTTGATCCAGTATTTTCATAAAATGCCTTGCTCAAAGAGAGAAGGTTGTTGGTTTAAAAATTAATTAAACACGGTGTTAGGCCCACGGTTCGCTAAATGAAAATGGCGGAGAGGTGAGGTCTGATTCTTGCTATTTTTACTAAAAAAAGTAAGCGATAAGCATGCCATCAGGAGAATATGTGTTTTGTTGGCTTGCTGTGTTGGAATTTAACGACTGCTTTTAATTCCTAAGTATATTATAAATATTTAAAATTTATTTGCAGTGTGACGTCACGAAGTTTTTTTTTTATTTTATCGATATCGATATCGTGTTCAAGTTGGAACGTTGCTTCCTTCACTATTGTTTTGACATATCTTGCTTTTATGTTATGTTGGTAGTACGTACGATCTTTCATTAGGTTGGTAGAAAGTACGTACGTAATTCGGTTCAAGGCTTGTTAAGGCGTGCCGACTCCTAAAACGTAGTGATTATATTCTCTTTAGAGCGTAATACCTATTCTTTGAACTAAGCACCAACTTCATATACGTGGTAGGCTATAAAACTGATGGATTTAGAGGATTATTTTAGGTGTTTTTGAAGGCAGTTTTACTTTTTGTTAAAATATTTTTTATTTCCCAATTTTAAGTTACGTTAATATAAAAAAAATACCCTCCAACTCCTTACCGTTAAGGAGTTATTATAACTTCCATAATCACCTCATCAACACGAGATGGTGACTACCAGACACAAACACTTGAATGGCTTTCGAAAACATATATGAAACACATGATACGTGCGTATAAAATTTGAGGGTTGCCCTAGATCTCCTTGGGATCCCGTCATCAGATCCTGACTTGGTGACAATGGGACCCACTAGAAAGTATACCCTTTTAAACAAAAAATATTTTTTGAAATCGGTCCAGCCGTCTTCGAGTAATCGGGGAACATACATAAATAAAAAACATCCCGACGAATTGAGAACCTCCTGTTTTTTTGAAGTCGGTTAAAAACAGTACCGTGACTGACTGACTGATAGACAACGCACAGCCTAAACCACTGGACTTAGAGACTTGAAATTTAGCAAACATATACCTTGACCATCCGTGAGGTGCACTAAGGGATTTTTCGAAATTTCCACGGGATAAGAAACTCCGCGGCAAAGCCGCGGGGTATAAGCTAGTCACTTAAACTGCTTGTCCGCGCGCGGTGAAGCGTTGCCGTATCCGTCTTAAACTGCTTGAAATCTTACCGTCAGGCTGTCATACCACTTATTTACATTCAGCGCCTTGCTTGAGTAACAATTATCTAGTTGCACAATAGTACCGCTGTTTTGTCATTATTCGACCCTCTGGCAACTGACTGAATTTTAAGATTACTGTGGTGCTGGCAAACTTAAGAGTAATCGTACCGTATGGGATTTGACACTCCACTTGCTTTTATCCTCCTTGCATAGGCCTATCTCCTCCTACCATATGCACTACTGCTAGCGCTTTAAAGCTAAATATTTCGTAAATGAATCCCTTAATGGAAAAATGATTTTCGAACACCCCCAATGCTAAAAGCTAAAGATACACCAAACTATGAGGTAGACGAGAAAAAAAATATCATCCCCACTTTACGTGTGTAAAGGGGAGGAACCCCAACAAAAATTTTGCTTATACCTATTCTATCACTTTGTCGGACTAATTAATATGTATATCCATGCAAAATTACAGATTTCTAGTACCAATAGACTCTGAGCTAAGCCGCGGACAGACGAACAGACAAACGGACATGACCAAGTATTCCATAAGGGTTCCGTTTTGGCTACGGAACCCTAAAAACGTGGGGCTGTGATCGAGGAATTTGGGCTAAATAAGTAGCAAATGACCACACCTGTCCGTCATTTTCATTTGGCCAACCGCTTGACTAACACCCTATATACAAGACGTTTTAATGAACCCCAGGCCAGGGGTTGAGTAAGTCTAAATGAGCACCCCCGCAAAGTTCTTATTTGTAATACAAAATTAAAAAATTCTTTCTACCATACCATATTGTTAACTAGTAGGTGATACAGGGGACTATTAGGAATAGTTTGAAGCCTATATGTCTTAGTCCAATATGTGACAGTTTTTAATCGAGTTTTTCTGTTTTTTTTACTTGGTCCCAAAAGTAGACATAAAAAATTTAATTTTAAAAATGCTGTGATAGCAAGCAAATTTATTTCTTTGTAATTAACACCGCAATTAATTGGTTAACCAATCAAAAAAAAAAACAGCCTTCACACTTACTGGCTACACATTTTTTTTATTATCGATTTTGTAGGTCACCTTGAATGGTTTTCGCCAAAAAAAACTTTATCGGGCTGTCATAAAAAAACTTCCCAGGATACTAAAGTTCCAATTAGTTTAAAAGCATGCTTGATATGTTTACTGTAATTGAAAATAAAAATTACAGCATCATTGCAACAAATAAAAAAAATATCACAGGTCAACATGTTGAACGCCATGACCGAACAAAAAAGTTCCCCGCACGAAGTAGACGATTATGCAAGTTTATTCTTAGATCAGATCATTTTCATTTTTTACAATTTATGTTTTCCAGATAAAAAGCAAATAAAGACACTTTTGAACGCACTTTATTTTAAATTAACTTTGCAATTAAATGATTAATCGATAAATAAATACCATTCTGCCACTTACGCCACTAAATACACTTTTATAATCACATTTTCTTTGACACAATTAGTGTTTTCTGTCAACAGTAGTCTGTGTTGTGTGTTCACGTAGTTTTTATAACACACACACACACACACACATCTTTCATCATTTTGTTAGACACAGTGTTTTCTGTTAAAAGATAACCCTGTTTACAGCTAGTTAAAAGTAAACAAAAACTACTTAGGATATTGATGGTTAAATCATTAATATCCTAAGTAGTTTTCATGACGCACATACACACACACACATCATTCATCATTTTGATAAAACACAATGAATTTTTTCTGTCAAAAATTAACCTTTTTACGGCCAATTCAATGTAAATAAAAACTATTTAGGATATTGATATTTTAACCATCACTATCCGAAGTAGTTTTAATTACACACACACACACACACCATTTATCATTTTGTTCGACACAATGAGTGTTTTCTGTCTGTTACAGCTAATTATATTTAAATAAAAACTACTTATGATGTGATGGTTAAAACATAAATATCCAAAGTAGTTTTTATTTACTTTGAAGTAGCTGTAAAAAGGTAAATTTTTGACAGAAAACACTAATTGTGTCTAACAAAATATGATTTTAAAATTGTTTTAGTGGCGTAAGTGGCAGAATGGTATTTATTTATCGATTAATCATTTAATTGCAAAATTTGCAAAGTTATTTTAAAATAAAGTGCGTGTAAAAGTATCTGTATTTGCTCTTTTATTTAGAGAACATAAATAGTAAAAAAAACGATGTGATCAAAGAATAAGCTTGCATAATTGTCTACTTTGTACGGGGAACTGTTTTGTTCAAATAAATAAATAAATTAATTAATTAAACAATCAAGCATGTTTTTAAACTAATTGGAACATTAGTAACCTCGCACATTAGTAACGCTCACGGTGACCTACAAAATCGATAATAAAAAAAACGTGTAGCCAGTGGGAGGCTGATTTTTTTGTGATTGGTTAATCAACTAATTGCGGTGTTAATTATAAAGAAATTAATTTGATTGCTTGCACAGTTTATTTTTGTATGTGAACTTTGGTACAAAGTAAAAAAATCTGAAAAACTCTATTTAAAAAAAAAAGTATCACATATGGGACTAAGACATATAGGCTTCAAACTATTCCTAATAGTCCCCTGTAGCGACGACCGGATGGCATAGTGGTTAGCGACCCTGACTATGAAGCTCGAGGTCCCAGGTTCGAATCCCGGTCGGGGCAGATGTTTGTATGATGAATACGAATGTTTGTTCTCGGGTCTTGGATGTTTAATATGTATATAAGTATGTATTTATCTATATAAGTATGTTTATCCGTTGTCTAGTACCCATAGTACATGTACGATCGACATCGTACAGAATTTTGCTAACTTTGTGACCTACTTCGTCGCATAAATCGCAATTATAATTAGTTGACAATTCGCACTGACCGCGATTGGCCACAGTCAAACATTTACTTAGAATTTGTGATTTGATAATAAACTTTAATAACTTTTACGTGAAACTGTGATTTTGTGTTCAACTCAACGTACAACTACTACTATTAACTTTCCTCAACCCTCCGGCCATACAGTATAGGCTCTGCCTAGTTTGGGACTAGGTCAATTGGTGTCAATTTGTCCCATGCTATTTATTTATTATTTATTTATCACCTAAAGTTCCTATATCGTTATACCAAACACCCTGTATTATCGGACGAATAACCGTTGAGGGTTTCTTTAGAGGCTTACATCGTCGCGTCGGTCGCGGACGTCGCGGTCTCGTTCGCGGTCGCGGTCGCGGCGGTCGCGGTCCTCGCGCGCGCGCTCCAGCGGGTGCGGCGGGAGCGGCGGGTGCGGCGGGTGCGGCGGGTGGGGGCGGTAGGGCGCGGCGAACGGCGGCGCCGGCATCAAGTGCGGCGCGCCGGCCGCCATGTGCCCCGGCGGGCCCATGCCTGGCGGCGGACCCATGTTCGGAGGACCCATCGGACCAGGAGTCAGCTCTTTGATGTCGCTGGGTGACCAACCGCTCTGCTCTGGATGACCTACATACATGAGAGATATCGTTTTCTCAAACATTGTCGGAAATGTCATTTTACTCCAAGTAACAAAACTGGCACCTATTTCACCAACTTTGCAATTGTAAGTTTTCAATGACAATTCGGTGTCATTTGCTGACTTGAAGAGCTTTTGTTTTAGCGCGTTTCAAATTAGCAAATAAATGTAGTTAGAATTGTCATTGTAAACTGACATTGTAAAGTTGATGTAATAGGGGACAGAAAGGGATTTGTTTGACGGCCGCAATACATTGCAGTCTCGATTACCTGTCCAAAAATTGGGTTGCTAGACTGTTTTTTTCATTTGTTTTTACCTAACTGCCCAAGGAGGGTTATGTTTTCGAGCGTAGGTGTGTATGTAGGTACGTGTGTCTACAGCCTAACCCTTTTGACGGATTTTAATGTATGAGTTGTCATTGGATTCATCTCAGTTGTGAGAGTGACATAGGGTATATTTAATAACAGAAATGCAGTCGGATTTTCTGTATTTAATTTTAAGTTGGTTAGGTTATTAATTTAGTGACATGTCTCTTTCAGCCAGATGGGTGACTGTATGCAGGCGTTCTATTCGTAACATTTTTATAAATGTCTCAATAACCTTGGTAGAATTAAAAAGAAAAATAATACTTTTTTAATTAAAAAATAAACGGTGCGAATACACGTAGACATTTGGAGTTCAAGGAATAAGTAAATAAGAATAAAGCAAAAAGTCTTGATTTAATTAAAGCTATGAAAATAATAATAATAGTTTTTAGTAGGTAACAAAACGGTGTTCATTTGTTATATTGGAGTCCACCATGATGAAAATCAGAGAACTATAACTAAAGTAAACTTAGTACCTCAGTATATATATAAGCTAAAGCAATACAGAAACTAGGCCTTTTTGTTGAGATTGTAACGTACCTAACTACCTACCCTACCTACAAATGTAAGACGTTCTATAACCCTAGATAAATCTCGATGATAGAGATATATTAATTAACCTAAATCCTAGTAAACTCCTTCTACAACTTATAACATATAAAATGGCCTCATGATTCGTCTAGTGTGTGAAGATCCTAAGTTGTGAACGCAACGAATGCAGCAGTAACCATAAGTAATTTAAGTGGCAAATAAGAATGGAAACTCTAAATAATTAATGATCAGATTTTAAAGTTAACTACCTAGTGATTAACCTACACTTCATGTTTAGGGAGCTACGTCTAGACTTCCTCAAGGTTTCTTGGACATTCCTTTAGGCTTAATCCTAGATTGTAAATGTACTTAGAAAAACCGCTTCTCATAGAGAAGTGGGAACTTCCTCCAAATGCCTTCCCCAACGAAGTTCAACCAGTCCACGCCAGGAACAATACGTCTCGAAGATGTGAGAGATAGATTATGCACTAACAATGGTGCTTTCAAAGTCAGTACTAATACAATCCTTAACAAAAGGTGATTTCCTTAAAGCATCTATAGTTCCCGTAAGCAGCGTCTGACTCTATTCTTATCCGTCCTAATTAATTCAACAACTAACAAAAAGAATACAAGAGATCATACTAAGCTACCAAGTTAACTCTGCTTGGCATAGCTTTAGGCAATTTGACAAGCATAATGTTAGCAATATATCTACCTTCATATTTCAGTGTTTGTAGCGTCTATTTATCGACATTATAAGTAGCTACAATTTATCTTAAAGCTTAATTTTTATGTAAATATTTGGCAAGTAGATATTTAGATAACCAACAATATCAATTCTATTTGCTGAACTGATTTTTAAATGATTCAATAGAACTCAATCTAGTTAGAGATTCCCCCGTGTGGTGTAGATTCAACTAACAGATCGTATACTCAGACTGCTTTCCATGTCGTCACCCTTGTTAGGTTAATAACTTCTTTGGTTATTGTTAAAGTATTTTTGACTTTATTTATGATTCAAGACTTGGCTAGAAGATAAATTATCTATAAAATGTCTTATGAATTAGACTTCTGTTCGCAATTTACGCTAAAATATGAAGACTTGTTTCCTACAACTCATTAGAGTTTCAGCATTACTCGGAAGTCTAGATTCTACCTAACCTATTCCCAGATGTGTATGAATTTAGTCTAAGTACCTAGCTCTGTGTGTAACTACAGAGGTTTCGCCTCTTTATTTTAAACATGGTAAGAAAGTACCTTCTAGCTTAGCTCTCTATGAAAACTTACCTATCAGCCCTACATGTGTACTTTAACTTGGCACAGGCCCCCTATTCTCTGTGTAGTTGGCAAAACACATTTACACATTACATTTGCACATTTACATTTAGGTGTGTAATGTTGAGTCTCCCGGTGTAAGGAGGGTCACAGCTAGCTTTCCTAGATCAAAGAAGGTGTGTTCCTATTGCCTACCACGCAGACCTAAATGTTTTTAGCTTCCTGATAATATAGTCTCCAAGAAAAGGAAGCCAACGGACCGACGGTACCTACAGGTGTTCATATATAAACAATATAGATAAGGGACCGTAATACTGAGTTCCAGAAGCACTGAGTTATGCGCCCCTTTCAAGGCATACACAGAAGCCTGTTACACAATCGTTACAACGGCAAACAGTATCACGAGTGAGTGGTAAAACATCTCAATTCAACTGAAATATAATTGAAATGCTTCAGGAATGCTCACCCATTCCTGGAAGATAAGCGTACTTAAATTACTCTTACGTTGACATCGTTAGATTTCCGAGTAACCAAGCTGCTCCAGACCGCTTGTTAAATTGGGAAAAATACATGAAATAATGAGCATTGCTTATAAATGTAAAGTAAAGCTAAAGAATTAATCCACCACTTCCGGAAGCAGTAAACCAAAACCCAGCTTAGCTACGCTATCTAAATATTTCATTCGTACTCACTCTGGAAAACTATTAGTTACCTATTAAAAGAAAATCGTCATAAACATGTAAACGAAGCAAACTCCTTCACGTCCCAAAACTGACAAGCCCCCCCCCCCCCCCCCAACGAAAACACAGCCTTATATAGACTTTTACCGTCACACGAGCGTCAATAGCGTCAACGACACAATAGCCTCACTGGTCTCACCCAATTACTATAACATAACAACTATTTACTTAAATAAATACCTAGAGAACCTTTAAAATATTCTCTCCACTACCGACGTGAATATTATAAACAGAAAGGCTAAAAAACTCTACCCTACAATTTTATAATCCCCCATTAAACTTTTCTTCAAATAAATATGTCTCCATTCTATAACTCTACTTCGGCCTTTCCCTACATACTAAAACATCCACTACTCGCAAACAACTAATCAGATTTAAATGAAACTAACCCCCCCCATTCCCCTAATGCTTGCCTTTATTATCCTATAAACATTTTCCTTGCATTTTGCGCATTTCCTACGTATCAACGCTACAAGTTAAATAATCCCGCTTACTACTTTCCCAAACTTATATGTCCAAAAGACTAAACCGTATTGCATGAAATTTGACAATAAGCTAACAAACCAAAGCTTCTTATTCAGTAAAAGATTTCCTTGCGTTTTGAGTACTTTCCTTACAATTAAAACTTTCGTCATCGCCAAATCAAGTATAACCGTCCCTAACATTACTACGCCTTCTGAAGCCTGAAAATAGTACTAACTAGTTAGCTACCTAACAACTATATCAAGAACACAAATTTAGAAAAGTAGCGGCCACAGAAATAACAGTACTTTCCGTTAGATGGCGATAAAATAAAACTCTCAACTAAAGTTACTCTTAATTTAACCGACTTCAAAAAGAAAGAGATTCTACAATCCACTGTGTGTATTTAAACTGAAATATATTCGTGTTATGTATTTCTAGCTTACATGAAGCTTAAAACCGTTACAAGATGATGACGTAAGCGCCAATTGAGCGTTAGGGTTGTCCTCTTATTTTTTGTAAAATTGAAAAGTTTTTGTGTAGTTAGCTTTGTATCTTAGCTATTTAAGCCTATTTTTGAGATAACTAACTAGTTTTCATTAGAGCATTAGGGTTGTCACTCTTAATTATTATAAAATTAATGGGTTTTTATTTATTATTTACTAAAACGTTTATTTGGGTTCTATAATCGAATGAATTGACTAGTTTACAAACAAAATTGTATAATTAAATAATCTTCAACATTTTAAGACAACTGTTTTTGTTAGTTATTAAAAATTCCAAACTGTCATCCGCCATCTTGGATCAAAAAAATAATGTCAAATTCGAACTAACCGCTGCCAAATTACACGAAATCGCCACCCTTATGATCATTTTATTAAAATTACAAACCCAATCCCAATCCGCAATCTTATAGTTTTTTTTATTCCACTGATTACAATTCCAATTAAATTAATAAAAAAGTAAATAAGTTATGTCACTATGCTATTACCATTATTCATCATTAAATTATACCACCTATCTAATAACTAGTGGGTTTTAAACACAAAGAGTCACCACTCGTCTCGACGCGGCACCCGCAACTGACAGCACTGCGATTTCCGCTTATTAGCCTTGTAAAGACGTGCGTCTGTGCGTTTGTACGTAGTTTCTGCACTGCTTTAGGTTATATATATACTGTGTTAGTATTGCTTAAATTTCAATGGAAATACTTAAATCCGTTGTTGTGAAACTATTATAATTTTATAATTATTTTAATAAAATAGGAGTAAACAAACGGGGATGTACCAGTTTTTGACAACCTACGAGGGGCGTTCAATAAATTCTCGGTATGGGTATGAAAAAAAAAGAGATTGGGATAAATGTATTTTTCATTTTTCAATATACTCCCCCCTTATTTCTATACACTTAAGAGACCGGTCAATTATTTATTTTAAACCGTCATAAAAATATTTTTTATCTTTGGTGTCAAAATGCTCCTGCACTGCTGCCATCAAAGCTTCATCGTCAGAATAACGATTTCGTCGCAGATTTTTTTTAAAGTTTGGAAATAAAAAGTAGTCGCTGGGGGCCAAGTCTGGACTATACGGCGGGTGACTCATAGTTTCGAACCCAGATTCGTGAGCAGCAGTCTTGGCAATGTGAGCAGTGTGCACGGGCGCACTGTCGTGCAGAAGCAAAACACCGCTGGACAGTTTTTCCCTCCTCTTCTCTTTGATTGCCTCCCTTAACTGGAGTAGAATGTTGGCGTAGTACTGTCCTGTAATATTCACATCCTTGTCCTTATAATCTATCATCAATATTCCCTCGGAATCTCAGAATATTGTGGCCATGACCTTGCCAGCTGCAGGGACGACCTTGAACTTTTTAGGATGAGCTGTTCCTTTAATATGCCACTGCATGGATTCTTGTTTACTCTCTGTTTCATAATGGTGGACCCAGGTTTCATCTCCAGTAACAATCCGCTTGAGTACCCCATCAGGTTTTTGACCACATAGCTCCGTAAATTCAGAACAACAAGCAACGCGGGCTTGTTTCTGAAGCGGCGTCAGTATTCGCGGCACCCATCTCGCACTGACTTTTGACATATTAACCTGGTCATGGATGATATCATGTACAGTACCGATAGAAAGATTGGTTCTTTGAGCAATCGCGTTTATCTTCACTAGTCCGTCTTCCAATATAATTTTCTCAACTTTTTTTATATTTTCCTGCGAAGTGGCTTCGACAAGCCGACCAGGTCGAGGGTCGTCTTCGGTGCTCTCCCTCACTCGCCTAAATTCGCTTGACCACTTTTGAATAGTAGATAACGAAGGAGCAGACTCACGGTAAACTTCGTCCATTTCTTCTTTTATAGTTTTTTGTTTTTTTCCCTGTTTCGTCAAAAAATTAATAACAGATCGGTGCTCTAATTTTAATAACATCGCGAAATCGTTCATGGCGATGACGTTCATTCAACAATTCCAGAAAAAAAAACGGATATTTTAAATTCATTTTTTTTTGAAATATTAATGAACGAAACAAAATGGCCTGTATTAAAAAGTTTACTAAAAGGTGTTGGAACATATCAATACCGAGAATATGTTGAACACCCCTCGTATGCTAATTCAAAAACCATTTCGAGAAATAGGTTTTCTTAATAATTTCCAATCATCGGATTTTAATCCAATGATTTTATTAATAAGTTATTGCTATTTTTTTCATTTAATTTTATTTTGACTTTAATCGTTGTGACCAAGACATATCGAAGACAAGAGCTCGTAATATTTTTTACTTAACCTGTGGTCGGTCTGCTGGGTGTCCTAATTACAGCTGTGTTGTATATTCTTATTTTAACGTAACTCTCAGTCATGCTTTTGTTACAAAATTAAAATAAATAAACACTTACGAATCAAAAGCTGGTTTGATATTTAAATATACTAAATATTAAATTAATCAAATTATTTCAATGTACTGTGGGGCGTAGCCCAGGAAGCGGGCACTGGAGAAGGTACGGTCGCGTCCTAACAGTAAAATTAATTACTGCCCTGTAAATACTGATGCGATTAAATAATAGTACATTGTGCATGAAGGGCGGTAAGAAGGGTATTACTAACGAAAGTCTATTAGAAGGCCGACGCCGAAGGCGGAGGACTTTTAATGACTTGAGTTTGTAATACCCTTACTGCCCGTGATACACACAATGTTTTTCATCACATTTGCGAGGAAATAAATACATACAACAAAAGGCAAAAAATCTATTTATTAAAAGTTTGGTCTTTACATACAGAAGACATATTTTACTAAGTACAGGCAGTACCTCCGTAAATATTAGATTAAGTATATACGATTATAAATATAAAACTTTTTACAATGGAGCCAGTACTTCCACAGATAATGATAAAAAACGCGTTTAGAAACTGGAAAGACGAAAGCCCATCCATACAGCCAGTTTTTATGGTTTTCAAAATAAAAATCACTGAAATAATTGCAAAGTAAACTCAAATAGTTTTAAAACACAATAATAACGTTTAAATTAAGTAATACTTATTTGTAGAAAACGTAAAAAACCATGTTTGATTTAAAACCTCCTTAGTGTGGAATGACATATTATACCTACTTACCTACGAGTGAACGCCATATTTTTTTAAACTAAACTGATTACTCCCTTGGGAAAATTACAAATTACCTATTACTCCTGTAGGAATAATTTAGGCCGTTGTTCTTCAGTATGCCTGCGTACAATACGACGCTTTACGAGCAAGTGTGATGAAAAAGATGGTATTCTTAGTCAGGACTGGGTCTATATTCAAGTAGCAAGAGCTTAACCTTTTAACGCCAAGAACGCTTAAAAGTGTCATGAGCCGACGTGCCTACGACGCCACCAACGCTTATAGGTTGAAGTTATGCCAACTTGGCGTCTGGATGACAACTTTTGTATGAGTCGTTGGCGTTGAAAGGGTTAAAGCTAATACATGTTTTGTAAATCAACTATCTTAATCCGAGGTCCCAGCCCGACTGATCCGCTTTCTGGGAACCAAGTGTTCCTTTATTTTGATCAAATTCTAAGTTTAAAATGAACAGATCAGTCTAGCTTGCCAGGACCGCACCATGCACTTGTTGCATGGAGACTAACACCCTACAGTACAAATGTAGTTAAAAAGGTTACTGAAATTCACAACATTCATGTCATACTACGGTTTCGTACCATTTTGAATTTTTATCTGACAGCTTTTCTTACGTCGCTTTGACGTTTTATTCAAACACGATTAATTTGTTTACGATATCTGAATCGAAATTTCAAACCCACCATGTGAATTAAATGCTTTATTGTACAAAAATATAGGAACAGATACAAATGAGGAACATTAAGATACACTAGTGGTCGCTTAGAGTGATCCTCCGTGCGCGCAGTATTCGTAAAAAGGGGTCCAACGTTTTCGCTTAACGTGTTATTTATAAAGACAAGAATTTCAAAGTCGATACTTCTGGTTTGAGTTTTATAATATTCCTGAATCTTCTGCACGTATATTTCTGTGAAAGTTGATGCAATCAGGCACGGAACACGGTTATTTGTCCATTTTGTCGCAAGGTCATTAGAATCAACAACAAATATCGGTATCATGTGGTGTCATGATTGACAATGACATGGCATGTTATGTGTAAGTGTTGCCAGTCAGATGTTGCAAAACCGTGCATTGGGATGTATTCAAGAGAAAAAATCTGTTATCTTGATCAAACACCCTCATTGTGACGTCATTGCTGTAGCCAACATTTTTACTTAATATAAAAAAAAACGCATTTAAATAAAAAAAATGAGAAACCCGTATCCTTATTTTGGCCTATTTTATCGAAATAAAATATAAAAAGAGGGGGTTAGATTTTTCGGTACATCCCCATTGTTTAATTTAGTTATTAAATTATTAAATTCAGTAAATAATTACTCAAATATTTCATAATTAAACAATAAATATAATATAATAAATATTAATAATACAATAATAATAATAATAACACGGACACGGCTCGGATAGTCAGGAGGTTCCTCTCTCTGTCGCCCTGACCACCGGTAGCTTAGGCCCCGCCTCGCTGCCGGTGGCACCCTAGGTTAGGTTTTTATGTTTTTATATTTTGTATTAATATTGTTTTATTACTTTTTATATGAATATTGTGAAAACCTAGCCTAAGATTGTAATAAATATACGGGAATAATAATAATATTTATAATATAATATATATTTAAGAGTGCAGTAAGGAGCGCTCAACTGCGCGTTGAGATCACGCGCTAACGCTTTAAAACATTGTTGTTCACCTGAGTGAGACGGCGCTAGAAAGAAAGCAAGAGCGCGCTAGCGGGAGGCGGAGCTAGAGACATGTCACAGTAAAAATATTGCAGTAAAATATCTTCATACAGCGGCGAAATTATTGCGGTAAGTAAAATATAACAGTAGAACATCTCCATACCAAAAATATATATATACAGCGCGTAAGTACGGCTACCTGCTAGGAAAACACAAACTGATTGTTTGGCATTCCAAAAACATAAATGTAATAGTAAATTACTTAACGAGGGCTGTAAAACTTTTTTACTGCCCGTGGTGAGTACACAATTTTACGTCTTCACCCTACCAGAACGGTTTCCGTCGAGGAATATACAACGTGTTTTTTTTGATTTGCTTTAATTTTAAGGGGATATTCTCCAGGTCTAATAAAGTTAATTTCTCGAAGACGCTAGTATCCTAACTCGTTCTGATTAAAAGATAATCAAAGATTAAATTTAATCACTAATGCATGGTAAACCGATGTAAAGGGTACTTAATTTGTGACGTAATACTAGCTTTTTAAATTTCTGAAGTACAGTGTTTTTATTTACGGCTTTGTAGCAAAAGAAGGTTAAAGAAGTGAGTTTGTTTTATGTTAGATTTGTTTTGCTTTTATGTGTCACGTCAATGTCACAATAGTTTGTGAAATTCAGTGATACGTTAGACTGAGATCGATAGGTATGTTTTAAACAAATATGCCAAGATTTAATTAATTATACTCCTGAAGAGGAGGCGGATATTCATTTTGTTTACGGCTTCTGAAACGGCAACGCTGCTGAAGCGGCACGCGAATGCAGGTGCCGACACCCCGCCCGACAAACTCCTAACCTTCGTACATTTATTAAAGTAAAATGTAAGTATTGTTCCTGCATTAATTTATTTATTTGGTTTCGAATGTAGGAAACTCATTACAAACTTAAAAACTAAAGATCACCACTAGACTTCGTCAATATCGCAATATTGATATATGGATATATCCATAACAAATCAATGTTAAGTATTGTTTATTTAGTTTTTGGCAACTTATTGCTTACTTATTCCTTTTGAAATAGCTCATTGTGATTATTGTTACAGTTGCATAGGCGATTTCGTGAATAGAGTCTATGACCGTCACGTGATGGGTATCTAAGCATGGATGATGAGATTGGCATTATGAACAAGATTATCAAGTTTATGGAAGCCGTATGGTCTGCACCCATAACGTCATCGAAAAGTACAAGGACTTCTGCCACCAAACAAACGAAGTTTTAACGCAAGATCGCTAATCGCACAGCTAATCGGGAAAATATTGTGGATGGACGAGGCCCAATTTAAGTTAAAAAAATATTCGTTATGGGTTCGAAAACAACCCAAAACTAAACTGTGCTAAGCACGACTTGTCGAATCCTGCGTTACGTTACGGTTATCGTATCGAGATCGAGAAATCTCATACTAAATTTTGGTTCCAAATACGCTCACGGGCGGGCGCTGTTCCAAACGTCATACAAACTCGTTATAGTTTACTATTCGATTTTACGTGACGCAGGATTCGACAAGTCGGGCACTGGCCAAGGAATCTTCATTTCAATACGAGTTCTCTGTTAACATGTGGGCATGGGTTCAGCTCATTGGCCCTGTGGAAATTCCAAGTAGGCTTAATGAACTTTAACAGTCCTTCCGTTTATTGGATTATTTTGAAGGTTTGTCGTTGGAAATATTGCGAAGATATTGGAATCAGCCCGATAGATTTAAGAAATAAAATAAAATACCCCTACTCTCTGAAAAATTTCTTGATTAAAACGACTACCTACTTTCTGCCCTACCTTTTTTATTTGTGATTTCACTGTAGTTTTTTTTCAACTTGTTCAAGAAAGAATTGTTGTATGTAATATCTGTAATGCCTATTTAGTTGAACATAGCTTATTATTAATTATATTTTTGTAAAGGTTTTTCGGTTACATTAAAATTAATTTTTAATTACAAACTAGTTTATTAGACTTTAAAAAGTCTATTCAAATAGGTACCTACCTATTTGATATTTTTGTGGCTTGTGTTAAAATTAGGTTAAAATGGATTAAGATTAATGAATAGGTAAGTACTTATGTAGCCTTCATGTTTACCATAAAATTTTTCATCAACAGCCTATTGTAGTTCACTGTGCTGGCTGGACACAAGGCCTCCCGTATTGAGCGCCATAGCTCCCTGTCTTCAGCTTGCCGCATGCAGCATCTGCCTGTAGTCTTTCGCAGATCGTCATCCCACCCGGGCGGCGGGTGTCCTACACTACGTTTGCCGAGTCGTGGTCTCCACTCAAGAATAAGTTTACTCCAAGGGTTGTCGATTCTTCGCGAGATATGGTATGGCCGGCCCACTGCCACTTCAGCTTGCTAATTCTTGGAGCTATTTCGATAACTTTATCATTTCATTGCGGTCCATTAAATGCTCATGCATATTTGGGCCTAAACCTTTTCCGAATTCCTCCAAGCACGCGTAATGTAAGTTTTTCAGCAAATGTCTCGAAACTCGAACGCGTTCGCGTTACGGTGTCAAACACATACTATGAGAAAAGTTTATTGGCGATACGATCCGCTAATAGGCGCTGTAAGTTTGCTCATAGTAATCGAGACAAGACGTTAACGCGAATGCGATCGAGATTTTTTTTGTCGAAAACTTACACTAGTGAGTGCTAAGAGGCCAAGGTTGAGTATAAGTTCCTTGCTAATGGCTCAGAGTGCCTAGACAACTGCCAAACACTAGGAATCGTTTCGTTTTCTACATTCGATAAGCAGTAAAATCTGTCTGTGCCGTAATCGGCCCGAGGTGCCGCGTGACCACGTGACGTTTCGTCTGCGTATGGTAATTTCATACTTACATTAATATTTCCATTCTCCTAGCGCTATCGTTAGTATTAAGTATAAGACTCTTCTTGTCCTACTGCCCGCACGATCGTGATCGTATTCATCATTTCTTTCTGCTAATGGTATAAAATGGTGGTAGAAAGAGGATGATGAATGCGATTTTGAGTGCCCGCGCGTTATAAAATAAAGCTCCTGCGTATCCTTGGATGTCATCTACCCATGTTTTAGTGATCGAGTTTGTTGCTACGCATGGTTTTTACCCTCCAGCAGGCTTCATGATCCTGTACATAACATTCTCTCTGCATTTATCTCTGTGCTACTCTTGCCTTCTCGGCAGCTCGTTCCATAATGGTCATCGCCTCTACGGCAAGATTTTACTACATAGATGCGTCGGAAGCTGCCCGTGCTTGGGATATGCTGCTCGAACAGAATTTAGAAATGGATTCAGTACATTAAGTACCTTCCAACAGGCAAGTGGAGTGCGTCAAAACGTTTCCTCAAAACTTTTCAATGCTGTGGTCGAAACCGTTTTCAAGAGTCTCAATTAGGAATAAAAGTTTATTTACACTTTAAAATATACTCATTTACAGTTTCTGCACAAAAAACACAAACACAAAAAGTCTCAAAAGGGGCTTCCTCTTCCAAAATAGCTCGGGGCATTGTCCCCAAGACACTGGCTGCGTTTCCCCGCTGCACGGAGAGGCTCAGCCTTTGGGCGAAGTAACAGGCTGCTCTGGGGTCGCCAGAGAAACCGCGACTAGCTTGTCCGATACTTCTTTTATATTTTATTTGTGTCGGACGACCACGGTCCAAAAGTTTCGAACGCAACTGCCACGAATATGTGACTGTTTTAAAAAAAAGCATATTTGCGGCACTTCTCGGTTTGAGCGTCGTCTGCGGCTGTCCCTGGCTTCCGGGCAGAGCGTTGGACGTGTGACGGAGCCAGCGTATCGACGCATGTCAGTGTCACGTCCCACGCCAACGGCTGCCCCAGATGCCACGGCACCAACGTACATCCGTCGGGTCTCTTCCCATCCGCGGCAGACAGACTTGACGGCTCCAGAGATGCTGGAACGGATGCGGTGCCGAGGGTCCGACGGATTAGCCTGCCTTGCCTGCCTTAATTAGCCTGGCCTTCACTGAATTGGCAATAGAGGCAATGGCGGCCGAGGGCATCTGCAGAGCCTCCGCACCGGCAGCAGGAATGGGGTTCGCAGGTCTTGAGGCCCAGGCGGAGGCACATCGCGACTCGCAGGGATCCCGGGTCTAGGAGAGATCCTATGTTCCGGGAAGGGAGAGCGTGCAGCCAGTGTCCCGATTCCGCTTCGGAGACTGTCCTGACTTCGGAATCAGGCCCGCTCGCTTTGGTTGTGGTTATTTTCAATGAAACCTGTATGAATTGCTTTGATTTTTATTAGATCCCATTCAGCTTGACAGCTTTTTCGGTTGATTTTGAGCACTGGCGGAGAAAGACTAACAAACATTAGGCATATTAGTGTCGTAGTCATCATGAATTTAGATTACTTCGCCTTCAAAATTATAGGGCCCCCGTAGATACGCCTCGGCTACCGCGGAGTCACCTGTTTCTCGGGTGCCGGCCGCTTGTCCCGCACACCTCTCTCAACGATATCTTTAGAAGGGCGCTCGGCAGCGCCTACGTTCCAGAGGGTCGAGCACGACTTTTTGAATCCTGCGTAACGTTACATTTATCGTTTCGAGATCGAGAAACCTCATACTAAATTTTAGTTTCAAATACGCTCACGGGCGGGAGCTGTTCCAAACGTCATACAAACTCGATAACGTCTACTATTCGGTTTTATGTGACGCAGTCTTCGAATATTCGTACTCGGGCCTCTGGTGGCCCGGAACTACAGAGGCCCGAATAAAACTATTTGAATCCTGCGTGACGTAACGTCATCGTATCGCCATTGAGAAAGTTCATATTAAATTTTTGTACCAAATACGCTCATGGGTGGGCGCTGTTCCAAGCGTCATACAAATTTCCTCGATAACGTTACCACTCGATTACATTAAGCAGGATCCGAATATTCGTGCTTGGGCTTCTGATCGTGCGGAACGATGGCAAGCGCCTCGATGGGATGTCGTTAATCCCTTGGAGGACGGGCGGCAGTGCGCTGGTGTGGGACGCTACTTGCGCAGACATCTTGCCTGTGTCCTATCTCTCTATGACATGCAAACGTGCCGGCGCGGCGGCAGATGCTCAGGAACGGCGCAAGGCCAATAAATACGAGTGTCTCCTCGCCCGGTATGAGTGCGTCGCATTCGGTGTCGAGATACTGGGTTCGTGGGGCAAAGACGCACGTGGGCTCCACGGAGCCCTATAGGTAAGCAAGCGCCTGAGGGAGGCAACTTGCAACTTGCTCAAAGACTTGCTTTAGCAATACAGCGCCGGAATGCTGCCTGCCTAACGAGCACCCAAGGGTCCTAATTTAGATTGTAATTTTTAGCTTTATTCTTGTTATTTTTAGGTTAGCTTTAGCTAATAATTTTATTTGCCTAAGTTTGTTTGTAAGATACCTACTGCGCCATGGTTTTTAATAAACTTTTATTAAGTACCTAGATAAAAATAAATGAAAAAAAAACTTTTGATGTTATCTTCGAAAGCGCATTCATCCATGTAATAATGACAAAATAAAAAAAGGAAAAAGAAAAATGTACCAAGTGCATTGGGATTTGAACCCAGGACCTTATAATACTCGATAAGCAAATTATTTACCACTAAGCTAAATTGTGCTGTCGAAGTTCAAACACTGACATAGTGCCGTCATACTTGACACTAACTTTTCCGTAACTCTAAAGATTCTTTTTCAATTATCGTCAATTAGTTATTCAATTATTATGTATGAAAAAGTAAAAAAAAATTTTTTCGAATTCGACAAAAAGCGATTTACCAGGTAGTTTCTTTTCACCTACCAAATAATATGTCGAAGTTAAAGCAAATAAAAAAAAACACGGTGTATAGCGCTTTTCTCAAATAATGTGAGGAAATTAAAAAACCTCATTTGCAAAAAAAAGTAATTTAATAGATACATCACGAAATACGTTAACAAAAACCAAAGTGTCCTTGTCAATCACTTCACGTCATGATACCGATATTTGTTGTGGGGTGCGGGTCGGGTTACCTCCTCGTGTGCCCAAGAGCTGCGGTTCCCTTCTGGATCCGTCCGAGGGGAAGAGCAGTGCTCGGGCCGGTGCACTCTGGGCATTGGTCAATGATTTCCTGGCCAAGATTTTATGTAACATCATTGGCCGATGGCTAAGAACTCGACAAGGGGAGCGGGTTTATTCATTTTGGCCTATCCGACATCTTTTTTATAATGTCAAATTTTTTATATTGTATTACTCTTGCATAAACGATTGTTATACGTGTTATATTATATTTACTGACATTGGCACAAGCCCTAGAGGCCGCCATTACGAAGGAAGAAGAAGATATTTGTTGTTAATTTTAATAATCTTGCGACAAAATTGACAAATATACAATTATACATATTTCCAGCCTGATTGCACCAACTTTCACAGAAATATACGTGCAGAAAGTACAGAGAAAATTATAAAACCCAAATCAGAAGTATCGCCTTTGAAATTCTAGTCTATAAAATAACACGTGAAGCGAAAACGTTGGACCCCTTTTTCCGAATACTGCGCTCACGGAAGTCACTGTACGCAATCACTAGTGTACTTACCTTAATGTTTCTCATTTGTGTCTGTTCCTTTATTTTTGTACAATAAAGTAGTTACATTCATATATGTTGGGTTTAAAATGTCTATTCAGATAACGTAAACAAATTAATCGTGTATGAATAATACGTCAAAGCGACATAAGAAAAACCGTCAGATAAAAATGCAAATGTGTGCATATATTTTTAATTTCAGTGAATTTTTTAAGCTAAATTTGTACACTGAAATGATTTGATTAATTTCTATATTTAAACACCAACTTCTTTTGCTTCGTAAGTGTTTAATTGTTTTATTTTATTTTTAATTTGGGACAAAAGTGTGACTGAAAGTTACGTTAAAATAAGAATTATACACCACAACCGTGATTTGGATCGACCACATATTCATCATCATCATCAGCTTATCTACGTCCCACTGCTGGGCAAAGGCCTCCTCTCAGAATGCTATTATAGTTCCCACGCGGGCCCAATGCGGATTGGGAACTTCACACACACCATTGAATGGCTTCGCAGGAGTGTGCAGGATTCCTCACGACGTTTTTCCTTCACCGAAAAGATCATGATAAATTACAAATGTAATTTCGCACATAAATTCCGAAAAACTCAGAGGTGCGAGCCGGGGTTTGAACCCACGACCCTCTGCTTGAGAGGCGATAGGTCAAACCACTAGGCTATCACGGCTTAATCAATAATATTTACGAGCTTGTGTCTTCGATGTGTCTTCATCAGAATGATTAAGATCAAAAGAAAGTTAAATGAAAAAATAGCAATTACTTATTTATAAAACATTAGCATAAAATCTGATAACTGGAAATTAATAAGAAAACCTTTTCCTCGAAATGGTTTTTGAATTAGAAAAAATTGACAAAAAATGGAACATCCCAATTCCTCTTAATGTTTGAGAAAAATATTGTACAGTTAAGGGCAAAGATATATATGCAAATAATGTTAAAGAAAATAAGTAATCATATACAAGGTGTCAAATAATGCTTTAACGATATTTCACTAGCTCATCGGGCTAATTATTCTGAACACCCCTGCAATTTTTTTTATTGTTATGTTAATTAATGACCATTTAGTTAACGAATGTTTAAATTAATTACGGTCCATGCTCCCAGTGTACTCATTTCCTATCTCTCTCTCTCTCATTCATTAGTTACAAAGTCACTCGAGCGAGAGTTGGTTACGTACGTTATTTTATTTTAAAACGTCAAACACCTTTGTACGTTTTCTGTATACCTATTTCTATTTATTTAAGATGGATTTAGGATTTAGGTATACCTAAAATTTTACGACAATAACAGCGCGTTAACAGCGTATAGTGAGGTGAACGTAATCAGTGTATTTCGCTTGATACGCAGAAGGCCAAAGAAAGATGCTCCTCTTTGTGCCTTAAGCAAGTAGTAGAGATCATTTATGAGGTAGGTATTGATGTTAGGAGATAGAATTAAAATGATATCTTAAATCCTGCTAAAGATTTTAATTACTTACTTACAATCGTTATATCGCTACAATATCTTATCACGAAACACTTGAAGTTTGTTAAAGAACACAACAATTACATAACCACATAACACACGTAAAAACTTCACCACCGAAATCAGAGATTTTTACAATTGCTAATTATTTTTCACACGGAATAAATGGTTGTTTCTAATAAAATTCATATTTACAATGAAAATTACGATTACGAATGTTTTGACAGTTTTGACATACTAATATTTGAGTGACCACGTGACCACCCGCGCTTTCCAAAAAAGGTTTAGCGAAAAAAGTTACATAGCAATTCTCTACATATTTCATGTTACCAAACTCTATTTATTGTATTTTTGAAGCCCTGCAAGCCGTGAAGTTTATAAGTGAGCTGATTCAAATTCAATATAAACCTATCTAACCTTAATGCACTCAAGCACCCATAGATGGCGTTGATAGCCTAATTTGACAAAAATGTGGATAATAACGCGAAAGACTTTGGCAGTATGAACTTAACTTCCTTAGTATTTACGAGTGGCGGAAAAATACAAACCATTAGTGTTGATTATAAACAAATTTTAAAGACTTCAAAGTGACTTCCAATCTTCAAATAATGATAGCGCGGCGCGGTTATTTAATATGTTTGTTTCTATTTTTCCCATTAAAAGTACCTAAAATAGTAAAGCCATTCAGGCATTCATGTTTGATTGTTGTTGGTCAGAGAACCTGCTAGATACTGTAAATACGTGTTTGCTTCACGACGAGTGATACAATAATGTAATGTGATGTGCGATTGGTGAAAGTGATTAAAACGAACAAATTATCCTATGGACCGAGATTCAAAACTACGAATCAACGACGAAATTCTCAATCATGTGAGTAAGCAATTTGGCCTCTATGCTAGTACTTTTAGGTTTTCACGGCAATAATTTATTTTTCCCGGTATAAAATTAGTTACCGAACTGTTTGCGAACCTTGCCGAAGTATGAAAGAATTTTGCCGAAGTGCTACGAATAAATACGACGTAGCATTGCGTGTGTATGTGTGTAGCAGTGATATGGCGTAGGCTGTGGCACACTGAGCAACTCTATTACCTTGATATTTTATTCATTTTTTTTTAAGTTGTAACTGCAGGTTGAAACTTTGCAGGGATGTTCAGACCAACTAACCTGATATGTGGGTAAAATATCGTTAAAGCATTATTTGACACCCTGTAAAGGTAAAAAGATATATACTCATTCATATGCTCAAAAATATGCAAACGTCAATGAACCCACAAATATGTATAAGGCAAGTTCAAAAACTTGTATACGATCAAAATGACATAATTTGTATTCTGCAAAAGACTCAAAATATTGCAGTCATATTTATATCACTAAATACAGATTCAGTATCTGCTACAAAATAAGTATACAAAATACAAATCTGCGAAAAGCAACTTTATGTTCTTGTTACACGAAACAAATTTGAATGGAATGTTTTGACAATTCACGAAAACGGTACCACAAATGTCATTGCGTATGTCTGTCCCACGTTTGGATCTGTCACTGTTGCGTGACTGCGTGTATGTAGGTATAACCGCTGCAATAAGGTTGGTACATACAAATTTTGTAACTTTGAGCGGATACATATTTTTGACCTTTTATTATGACCATTTCCACTTCACTCTTGTCACAATACGCAAGCTCTTGGACATTAAAAGTTCCGCCATAATCCGCTAGATGGCTCTTTTCCGCACTTAGGCGAATAATATTAATCTAAATGTAATTAAAGAATTGCATCGGTTGTAAATTAATTAATTAACAACCCCTACTTGCACTTAGCCAACATAAAACACATAAAAAACTACATTACACACTACACATAAATAATACGTTGGTATTCAAAATGAGAAACACGGACACGCCCATGGGCGTCGCCCAATTTGAAACCATTTGGTTATCCGTATCCGGTACCATACAACCATAAAACCGCCTGTACGGCTGGAAGACCTTACATTTCTCTACAACTCCTGAGTGGAACCAGCCAGCCCAGAACTTGGTAAGAATACTGATCGTTTCTGTACTTTATCATTGTGTTACACTACTTGTGTCTTTTATTGTAATTTATTTTAATTCCATAGGTTTCCACTCTGTTACTCTGTCCGAAGCATTACTGTACCTTAATAGCGCTCCGGACAGTTAATTACAATTTAATTCGTCCCTATTCCACTGCTCTACGGTTATAGACGTAGCGCTTATTTTAAAACATAACGGCTTCCTAGAACGGTTGGAATTTAAAGTTCCAACGGTCACTTTGTGTAAATCTGTTATACACTCTTACTAGAGACCTGTAAGAGCTTACTCTCTGACTTTAGCTAAATTGTAAATCCGTATGACCCTCCGTATTGCCATGCACTGATAATCTGGTTCCCACTCCCTCGGGAATGGTCGGACTGGAGAGCGGAATATGGCCGTTTGGCTCACACGAAGTATTTACAGGGCAACTACGCTACCCGTGGAAAATCTCTCCACCCACCATGGTTCCTAACGGACCCCTGCCGACCTCTCGCAGCCTACTCAGAGGCTAGCCGTTGGCACGCTACGGTCCCCTTCACACCATCTCTACACCACGACATAACACGAGCCCCCTGGTCACTCCTGGTTGCTCTACGACGCCTGCGCCCTATTTTCGCCGTCGCCGGAGGATCCAGACACCCGAGGGAAGTGTAGGAAACATTAGCGTGTAATCGAACCTAGTAACTTCCAAAAGTGTCTTCGTACTCAATCCCTGAGATACTCTATTATTTTCTATTTGTCAAAGTAGCCTATCGAGTTTGGTGTAAATAAATGTATTAAACTTGTACTTTGTTTCCCTTCATAAAAACCCTAGATAGGCTACCTAAAGCAGACTGTTTCCCCTGTAACGGAATGTGACACTCTGCATTAGATAAGTTTGTTAATAGGTATACAGGAAGTGAGATTTTATTAATGGGACTACGAGAAATAAGTCTCTCCCTCGTGGTCCCATTGATGGGACTACGAGAGGGACCACGGGTAACAAGGGGAATCGAATGTTAAAAATACGAAAAAAGCTCGATTTAAAAATTCAGTAAAACGTTAGAGGATTTTTAAGCGTCTTCAATAATAATAATAAAACGCGTCGGGGACCTCTTCGGGGAAACCGAAGGTTTTGCCTGTGCAATTGCGGACGAAGTTATCATGACTAATAACTACCGGAGGTATATCCTGAAGGACGGCACGATCGACACCGTCGGGCATGCCGCCGTCCCGGGGAGTCACTCAGGCATATTATCTCTGGTTGTTCTAGTCTTGCTAACGGCGAGTATTTGCACAGACATAACCTTGTAGCCAGGATTATTCACCAGCAACTTGCTCTTTTATTCGGTCTTGTGGACTTCGAAGTGCCGTACTACAAGTACACACCTGCACCAGTTCTTGAAAATGGTCGTGTCCAGCTCTCCTGGGATCGATCTATCATCACGGACAGGACTATTGTCGCCAATAAACCTGATATCGTGCTGATAGATCGATCGAAGCGCCAGGCAGTGCTCGTCGACATCAAGATCCTCATGACGTGAACATCGTGAAGGCCGCGAAGGACAAAGTCAGCAAGTACCTTGACTTGGCTCACGAGGTTACCGCCATGTGGCCTGTTGATTCGACGATCACTGTCCCGATAGTCGTTTCGGCGAACGGTCTAATAGCGAAGAGCCTTGACCATCACCTTAAAAGGCTCTCGCTAGATGGTTGGGTCAAGGGTCAGATACAGAAGGCGGTACTCCTGGACACGGCTCGGATAGTCAGGAGGTTCCTTTTTCTGTCGCCCTGACCGCCGGTAGCTTAGGCCCCGCCTCGCTACCGGCGACACTCTAGGTTAGGTTTTTATAATGTTTTTATATTTTGTGTTAATATTGTTTCATTACTTTTTATATGAATATTGTAAAAACCTACCCTAAGACGTTAAAATAAATATACAGCAAAAACATGTAGCCGTTCAAAGTTTCGAAAATATGTATACACCACCTAAGTTAATAAAGTAGTGTATACATTTTTTTTAAACTGTACGGCTACATATTTTTCCCTATGTATGTACCTATATTTATGAATATTATGGTGTGTCTAATTTTATGCGTTGATTGATGAGGACATAATATTGCACCTGCTGCTTATATATTTATCTTTCACACAACGTATACATATTTATGCACCTTTCGATGTTCCATAATTTATGATCTTAATGATGACGCCATTTTTTGAGATTTTGTGGTGTATATATATCTTTGCCCTTGACTGTACAGTCGAGTTCTCCAATATCTGTACAGCCAACAGTTCATAAATATCTAAACACAGACCTTATGTAAGTGGCAATAAGGTCTGTGTATAGATATTTTTGAACTGTCGACTGTATAGATATTGGAGAACTCGACTGTATCATCTGCCACGGCTGGAATAGCAACTGCTGGACTCGTACTTATTAAGTACTTGAAAGTTACTCGTTCCAGCAATTGACAAAATTTCAGTTTTCTAACACCTGAAAATTAACGTAGGCATCGAAAATCTCGAAGACAGCTCTTTCCAAGCTGAATACAGACAACTAATCAAATTATAGTACATACGAAAAAAAATGTGAAATGCTGTCAATTGCTTACTTTCTATGACTGGGCATTAATCTATTTATTTAAGTAATGCTAAAATTGGCAACGTTTCCCTTAAGTATGTGAAACTGACCCCAGGGCTCGTCGTAGGCAGCGTGCGGCGGGAAATAGTGGTCGGGCGGCGCGCCGAAGTACTCGGGCGGCACCGGCTCCCGCGCCGCACGTCCGTATTCGCGGCGTTCCGCTGTCATCACCTATAATTATGACATCATACTTGCACATTATACTTGCTATCTAATAAAGTACAAAAATATTGCTTGAAGCTTGTAAATTGTTGTAAAATGAATAGTTTTTTGTAACCATCTTATTATACATTATAAAGTTACAATCTGCTAGACATGAGAAGTAAATGTAAAAAACTCTACTAAAGGACCTATTGCATGTAGTTGTCTACAGTTTGTTAAAAAACAGAACAGAAAATCTTGCGGACCGGTGAAATCGGTGATTTGCCGATCTCCGGTGATTCACCGGTGGTCTCAGGAGAATTTTATTGTTTGGCTAGAATAGTTATCGTTCGGTAATGTTGTGCAAATTGAAGCTTGTAATGAAATACATTCATTTAAATACATAAGATTATTTATGAGATTCGACAAATAAAAGAACTTGAAAGGTAGCCGGTAAGCGGCGAGTTGGTCGGAGAAAGAAGTCGTGGCTCCGCAACATCCGAGAGTGGACTGGAATAGCGAGCGCATCTGAATTGCATCAATGGGATATATAAAAATAATTATAACAAATAGTCTGTACCTAATAAACACGTTTTTCAATAAATAAAATATGCCTTCTATTTGACTCTACAAGTTGTATAACCGGAGAATACACCGGTGTTTCTCCGGTGTTTTTACCCGATTACTTTTACCGGTAGAATACCGGTGTTTTACTGGAGGTCTATGCTCCGGTGCAAACCACTAGCAACAGCACCCCTGTTGCGTTTCGTACGGTCAGTGAGAATGCCGGAGGCCCGATCCCCCTCCTCCCACTTTCCTCTATTCCTTTTCCTCTTTAAAGGCCGACAACGTACTAGTGACTCTCTTGGGGTTGCTGGTTCTCATGGGTGGCAGTGATCGCTTACCATTAGGTGATCCGCTTGCTCCTTTGCCTCCCTCTTTTAATAAATAAAGAAAAAGTAATATCTAGTCTCTTTGTGGTAGTTTTTTCGAAATATTTAATCCATCTACTTTCTTAACTAACTTTACAACTATTAATTTTGAAATTATTAATTGGGTATGGCCAAAAAAAATGTACATTTGAAAAAAGTCAATGTTCCTCTTACTTAAACAATTATACCTTTCGTGCATTTTTGAATTATAATAACTTGTAAAGGTATATCTGATTAGCAGAATGTTTTACGTATATGTAAATGTAATTTACGTTATTTATCGTTTCCTGTTAATATCACGATTTTGTTTTTGAAAAGCTTATGCCCGTTTTCACCAACGACACCTAAGTCATCAGTCATCACCTACGAGGGCTGTTTGATAAGTACCCGTTTATGGAAAAAAAAAACTTTTTTTTTTGTATTTATGCATTTATTTTTCTACGTAGTCACCTTTTAACTCTATACATTTGTTCCACCTATACTCAAGCTTCAATAAACCATCCAAAAAGTATGATTTTGGAAAGTCATTAAAATAGGCCTCTGTGGCGGCAATGACTTCGTCATTTGATCCAAATCGCTTGCCACCGAGCCATTTTTTTAGGTTGGGAAACAAAAAGAAATCGCATGGGGCCAAATCTGGAGAATACGGGGGGTGAGACAATAGTTCGTAGCGTAACTGTGCTAATTTAGCCGTCACAACTCTGGACGAAAGAGCCGGGGCGTTGTCGTGATGAAACAGTACTTTTTTCTTTTTTAAATGGGGTCGTTTGTCCTTCACGGCGTCAAATTCATCCAATAAATTGGCATAGTACTGCCCTGTTATTGTTTTTCCCTTTTCTAAATAGTCAATATGTATAATACCCTGCGAATCCCAAAAAACGGTCGCCATGACCTTTCCAGCCGATGGGACGGTTTTTGCTTTCTTTGGAGCAGGTTCACCCGGTAAAATCCACTGCTTCGACTGCTCTTTCATTTCCGGGGTGTAGTGGTGGACCCACGTTTCGTCCACAGTCACGAAACGACGCAGAAACTCCTTCGGGTTACGTTTGAACACGGCCAAACACTGCTCCGAAGTAGTCAGTCGGTTCCGTTTTTGCTCCTCCGTGAGTAAACGCGGCACCCACCTCGCCGATACTTTCTTCATACCCAATTTTTCTTCTGATATGTGTTGTACCCTCTCGATTGAAACGTTTACAGCATCAACGATTTCTCGAAGTTTAATTCGGCGGTCGGCTAAAACGATATTTTCAATTTTCTTAACCATCATATCGTCTGTAGTCACCTCAACTGGCCGGCCTGGGCGATCCTCATCAAAGACGGTTGTTCTCCCCCGCTTAAACTCGTTATACCAATATCTGACGGTTGTCATAGAAGGAGCACATTAATGGTAAACCGCTTGCATTCTTACTTTTATTTCATCACATATTTTTCCTTCCAAAAATAAGAATCTAATTAAAAACCGATACTGTTCTTTCTCCATTTTAACAATTTTAAGTTCACGCCTTCACTGAATCGCTGTCAAATGAGAAAAAAAAACAAAATAATGCCATTTTTTTTTAATTATCCCGCCTCTGAAAAATGGCTTAAAAAGGTGGTATACTTATTTGCGGCCAGTGATATTAATATATTAAGAAAACGGGTACTTATCAAACAGCCCTCGTAGTCAGGGGACCCCTATCCTAAGTGGCCCCTTATATCTCTCCCTAACCTAATTTCATTTTCACCATCCTAGGTAACACCTTAATACGGGTCACCTAACTAAGTGACGGTTTGTTTTAGGTAGTGATTTCTAAAACCGGTTTTGTAAAGATAATTTTTTTTAAGAGAAATAACTTCAATAATCGTCTATAAAAAATTTAACCAACATTTTAAAAACATACAAAATTTAGACAAATATTGCCATCCCGAAAAATAAGAACTTACGGTGACAGTTTATAACAATCTAATTTTTTTCGAACTTTCGGTGTGATGACTGTAATTTATTAGCGAGCATTCACTGACTGAAACTGGAATGATTAGTTATCTGATAATTTATTCATGAACTGTACATATTTTCAAAGTATTGTGTTATTCGATTTCTTCGAAACCCGTATAATACAGAACAGACGAGAACCCGCGAGCGCGCATGTTAATTAATGCTTCTCGTGTGGTTCCTACACGCAGAAATTCAGTTGGATTTATAAAAAAAAACCGGACAAGTGCGAGTCGGACTCGCGCACGAGGGTTTCGTAGAAAAAATTTAACGCTTTTCCCTAGTGTTTTAAGAAGTCCAGTGTTAGCAGAGCCCTGCTCCTAAGCAAAATGTACGCAATGTGGGGTCAACTTATATTGGTCTGCGAAATCTACAGACAGACGTAAAAATTGAAGATTTTGAGACTTTTCAGAGTGGTTGTGCTATAAGAGCTACCTAGGACAACTGGAAGTACCCTTTAGATTTTCAAAATACGGCAATTTGTATGGAAACGACTTTTTTAATGACTGTATCTTTTGATTGCGTTGACTTAGAAGGTTGATTTTTTCAAAGCTTCAAGGGCCCGCAGGTATGAGTATTCGATATTAATTTCAGCATGCTACCTCCACGCGTTCCAGAGAAAAAGGGTATTGAAAGACAGACAAACGGACAACAAAGTGATCCTAAAAGGGTTCCGTTTTTTTCCTTTTGAGGTACGGAACCCTAAAAAAACACAATAGGATTATATTTGAAGTGTAAACGGATAGCGAAATCAATAATAAATTGACACAGTGCGCGGCTTGCTGTTACGATTGAACGCGGCTTCTGGTTTGTTTTGTATTCTGAGGGTCATTAATAGACTGATGTATGATGTATTAATAGATGAGTATTAAATAATTGATTGAAACAGGCGTTACTTTGCGGATGTCCATATAAATAAGTATATATAAGTAAGTAAGTATATATAAGTATAAGTAAGTAAGTAAGTATAAGTAAGTGTAAGTATATGTAAGTGTAGTAAGTATATATAAGTATATGAATGAGTATTAGGCATTCGTCCAGCTGCGATGAGGTCTTCCTTAATACAGAACTATTCTTTTTCTGTTCCGAGTTATCCCTATATTCCAAATACCTAGGTAAATCTTTTTCAAGTATGAAAAGCACGCTTTCTTTCGACATTCTACGAGTAGGTATATCTTATGAAAAATCTTTAGTACCTATCATACTTTGATAAATCATCTAATCTTCAGTTTGATTTGAATATTAAATCTAATTATTCAACAGCTTCCAAACTCTACAAAATCATTTAAATAGCCTTCCATTTTATATAAATCTAATAAATTAAGTTAATTATTGCATAACAAATGCACGATAACCTATAACAATTAAAACGCATCTGCGACTGCGCGAACTGTCACTTAGCGATAGGGGGTCAATATTCGAGCCCCTAAACTTAGGGGGCCCCTTAGCAGTTAGGTGTTCTTTAAGCGTTGGTGAAACGGATATTGATCTTAGGTGTCACCTAATAGAGCTAAGGGATCCCTTAAAATTTAGGAGTCGTTGGTGAAAACGGGCATTAGTTTTCGCGTTCATACAAAAAATCAGTGTCCCACTACGAGATGTCGCAGGTCGAAGGAAGAAAAAAAAAACGTTTTTATTCGTACCCTCTATAGGTTTGGAATAGCTGACGTTGTTCACTTAACGTGCTATCTTTCTTTTCAATTATTTTAATAAAATAATGTAGTAAAGTATATCAAAAATATTTTCAAACATGTGTCCTTTTCGTTCCTGAATGTTACTACACGTATGTTATCATGTTACTATGAAACGAAAAAGTATCCAGAGTCCCAATAACCTGTATTGAGTCATGGCAACACTACACTACAGGTTGTCCAACCTACGGACAAATAACGGCCATTTTGTGACTACAGTTGACAACAACCAGTGGCCGGGGTTTTTGTCCCGATTTTATTTCAAGTTTAGTAAAATGAATATCCAACCAAGGTAAGAACACAAGTTTAATACATAGGTAGGTGGACTATCCGTTTAACCAATAAAGTTATCCTGTGCTTTCTAACTTAAAATATCAGCAAATGTAAAATGTTTAAGGTTGTGTTCACAGCAAATATATAAATAAGTTTTATAAAGCCTAGCCCGACAATTAATAATTAATGACGCCACTTTTGGATTTAAATTATTTTTTCACAAATATACATATATAATCTATTAACTACATAGTAAAGTAAAGTAAAAGTTTTATTTGTTAACAAAAAATCTTACAACAATATTTATCGAACCTGCTCATAAAAAATCACGAGAATCGGTCGAGAAATGCGACCCGTAGAGGAGAAGAGCTTCGTACAACTTTTTTTGGCCGTACCCAAATACAGTCATACATGTTTGAGACCATCAGAACAAACCATTATATTTGATACTAACTTTTGCCCGAGACTTTGTAAGCGCAGAAATAATTTGTGTTAAAGTTCCTTAGCTAGAGGAGGCCTGTGTTAGTAGTAATATATTAACTTTGAGTGTGCCCAGCAGTGGGATGTAAATAGGCTGATGATGATGATGATGAAGAGCCCAACTTACATTGAGATTTTTAATGTAGGTTTTTTAGTTACTTGTTTATTAATAATAATAACTATTTCATTTCGAAAATAGATAACTTAAAATTCAAAATGACATCCCCCTTCCCCCCCCCCCCAAGGTTTGAAATTCCAAAAACACCTAAATAACAAATTGATTGAATATACTTATTCCAACTTAAAAAATGAAGATTTTTCCATGCATAACTTCATCCCCCTTTTCACCCCTTCGGTGTTAAATTATCAAAACTACCGAGACACGTATAAAATTATTTTAATCTACACACATATCATAAGTCCTCTATAATGCGTTCAGAAACCGTACGAAATGACCAGCATCGCAGCACGACGTGGCCTTCTCGCCGACAGCGCCAGCCCCAGCGCCTCCTCCACCACCAGCAGTAAAGTAATAGTCATTACGACATCGAATTCGATGTCGTAATGACTTTTCGAAATCGAATTTGATGTATTGGGTTTGACAACCAACGTAATTTACAATAAATAAAACGGATCACTCACGTATATAAGTCGAGTTCAGTCCGACATGTATTAATTAGTGTGATTATTTTTTTTACAAAAAAAAACAGTTTACAAAACGTCAGCTCGGTATGTTTGTCTATGATTTAAAAAAACAGTCAAATTCGTGACAGGTATGGGTATGATATATGCCTTCGGCTTCTGAACCCATCTTAGAGTACTTATAATATGTGTGTAGATAAAGTAATGTATGCAACTCCACATAATTAGGCCTTAAAACACTCGTGTGATCCTATTATGAAACTCAGCTACGCCTCGTTTCATACAAATACACTCGTGTTTTAAGGACCCTCATTATGTAGCAGTTGCATAAACTACTATTATCTACACACATATCATAAGTCCTCTATAATGCGTTCAGAAACCGTAGAAAATGACCAGCATTGCAGTACATCGTCGCCTCCGCCCGCCCTGCAGGTCCAGCGTTAAAGTATTAGTCATTACGACATCGATTTCAATGTCGTAATAACTTTTCGATATCGAATTCGATTTTTCGCATTTGACAACCAACGTATTTTACAATCATAGTGAAATAAAACGGATCACTCACGTATATAAGTCGAGTTCAGTCCGACATGTATAATTAATAATGTGATATAAATATTTTTTTTTTACAAAAAAAAGAACAGTTTATGAAACGTCAGCTCGGTATGTTTGTCTATGGTTTAAAAAAAAACAATCAAATTCGTGACAGGTATTGGTATGATATATGCCTTCGGCTTCTGAGCCCATCTTAGAGTACTTATAATATGTGTGTAGATAAAGTAATGTATGCAACTCCACATAATTAGTTTATGCAACTGCTACATAATGAATTATGTAGCAGTTGCATAAACTACTATTAATTGCCAGCCTAAACACAAAATTTGAAACTGAACGCAAGACTAACGGACTTTAATGCAAATTTTCATCCTCTATTCCAAAAACCCTTTATTAGTGGTGCCTATACTACACCAGTGGCTCTGTGAGCTGTAGACCTCGCCTCGCGACCTCATTTTTGAATATTTTCTGTTTATTTATTTATTTCCCAAAAACGAAATAATATAATCATCGACCTTGATCACATTTTAAAAAAAATCTAAAGAACGTCTCGAGAAAAAAGTTTTATATAATTAGCGAACCTGCTCACAAAATTTCACAAGAACCGATTGAGAAATGCGATCTGTAGAGAACAGCCGAACAGACGCCGAACAGCGGAACAGCTATACAGCGGGACAGACGGCGAACAGACATTTTTGTACAAGCTAAAACGGAGACACTCGCTCACTTCGTTCGCTCAGTCAAGAAGGTATCCATGTCCTAAATTTCAAGTGCTGTGCGTTGATAGATGACCAAGTCAGTCTATCATTTTAATGACGGAGCAAACGATGTAAGCGAACGTGTACGTTTCAGCTTGGACAAAATTGCTTTCATATGTCTGTCCGGCTGTCCTGCTATCTGACTGTCGCATTTCTCAACCGAATCTCGTGAAATTTCATGAGATGGGGGTCGATTTTTGAATCTCACCCGGTGACTAAATTCACTGATTTCTAAAAAGTACAAGTTTTTGAATCTCACCGGTGACTAAAATTCTCATGCCTATGATAACAAATACGAATGCCCCCACCCACTCGTAAACGAGATAACTTAGTGACTCTTTGACCACTGGCAGTGACAGCTAACCTCAATCTACTATGTTGACATGCTATGTTGGTATGGCAGAAACGCAAATTAACTGCGTGTTAGTAGATGGGAATGACATTAAAAAATTAAGGCTTTTGGCAAATAGTGATATCATTCAAAAATCGACCCCAGAGATTGCTTAATTGGGTTCGTCTAAACAAAAATACCAATGCTTTTTATATTTTTACTGTACAGAAAAGTCAATTATAAGAAACCAATTTCGCTATTTTCTCATATAAATCACTCATTATTTTTAAATTATTTATTGAAATTATTTAGGCTCATGACGTCAGACGTCATGGTGTCTGGCTCTTCCACACAGCTGCTTATTCAATAATTTTGTCAGTAAGCGTATGTTGAGACCCTGCTTGAGTTCAGTTTTAATCTGTGGTGAATCGTTAAACTGTCATTGTTTTCAATAAATAAATAAAATAAATAAATTGTCACTGTCACTGAACTTATCAAACGTTAATAAAAACTGTCAAGTTACCAGTCCAAATCGAACTTAGCAGCATAAAACGCGGGTAAATAGTGATGAATTCTTGTATTCACGCCAATAAAGTACAATTCGGACCGCTATGTCATAGTTGTCAATGGCTGTGAAGGGCAAATTAAGGTCGTTGCTTATCATGTATATATTAAATTAATTACATCATATTAAAATGAAAAAAATACCGGAAGAAATTCAAAAAGCATTAAGAGCGTACAGACATTTTGTGACAACTCGCCAATACCGCGATCGCTGCGAGTGATCGTGTTTTAACAACTCACACTACTATGTTTACGGGTGTGCGTGCGCTCTGAGTGCTGCGGGCGGGACCGACGCTTCTTGATCATTGTTACCATTATACTTTTTACTCAGCTTAGGAAAAAATATTCTCATGAGTTTTAACTATTTTTATTTCGTAATAAAACAAAAAATTACATGCGTTTTCAAATCCAAGACGGCGGGCACGTTTTAAAGCACGGCACAAAGTCATATCAGACAAAGTGAGGTTTGAGAAAAATTAAATAGACCTTTTTTTTCTCACATATTTAAAACGCTTTGCGAATAAAACATTTTTATTATAAAACTACAGGAATTGTTCGGTAGGTAAGTGTTTTTTTTTAAACGCGTATGGATGACTCAGTTAATTTAATCAAATTTTAAAAGACCACTATACAGAGTGTTTGGTATAACGATGTAGGAACTTTAGGAGGTGATACAGGGGACTATTAGGAATAGTTTGAAGCCTATATGCCTTAGTCTAATATGTGACAGTTTTTTTTAAATCGAGTTTTTCTGATTTTTTTACTTGGTACCAAAAGTTGACATATAAAAATAAAATTTATACAAACTGTGCAAACAATCAAATTTATTTTTTACAACTAACACCGCAATGAATTGATTAACCAATCACAAAAAAATCGGCCTCCCACTGGCTACACATTTTTTTTTATTATCGATTTTGTAGGTCACCATAAGTGGTTTCCGCCAAAAAAATAAACTTTATCGGGCTGTAATAAAAAAAAGTACCCAAGATATTAATCTTCCAATTAGTTTATAAACATGCTTGATATGTTTACTGTAATTGAAAACAAAAACTACAACATAATTGCAACAAATAAAAAAATATCACTGGTCAACATGTTGAACGCCACGACCGAACAAAAAAGCTCCCCGTACGAAGTAGACAATTATGCAAGTTTATTCTTAGATCAAAATATTTATTTTTTACAATTTATGTTCTCTAAATAAAAAGCAAATAAAGACACTAAATTATATTTTTTTTTATAAACTCACTGAAACATGAATACACAGAAAAAAACCAGAAAAATGCCAACCCCGGGAATCGAACCCGGATCCTCGACACTCCGGGTCGTGTGCTTTTCCCCTACACCACGATTGGACATAGAGGAAAGGCCGAACCATCATCAATTGATCATTGATTGATTGATTGATTGATTGTTTGATCATGAATTGATTGCTTTAGTGCGCCATCTCGTTGTTGAGCCTGGGTAAACTGATAAGTTTCGAAAGGGTGCGTTGTTTTCGGTTTACGAAGTAATCGCATAGATGGCGCTAGTCACTGCAAAAAGTGATAAAAACAAGCTAAGATTTGAATACATGGAAAAAATTCGGCCTTTCCTCTATGTCCAATCGTGGTGTAGGGGAAAAGCACACGACCCGGAGTGTCGAGGATCCGGGTTCGATTCCCGGGGTTGGCATTTTTCTGGTTTTTTTCTGTGTATTCATGTTTCAGTGAGTTTATAAAAAATATAATTGATATTCACGGGAAAACCGTAAAAATAAAAAATTGGGAGAAAAAATACAAAAAGATACTCCTACTGAGATCATGAAATAAAGACACTATTACACGCACTTTATTTTAAATTAACTTTGCAATTAAATGATTACTTACGCCAATAAATACAATTTTAAAATTACATTTTGCTAGACACAATGAGTGCTTTCTGTCAAAAATTAACCTTTTTACAGCTAATTAAATGTAAACAAAAACTACTTAGGATATTGATGGTTAAAACATCAAAGTCCTAAGTAGTTTCTTATTACACTCTCACACACACACACGCGCACGCAAACACACACACACACACACACACACACATATCATTCATCATTTTGATAGACACAATGAGTGTTTTCTCTCGAAATTTAACCTTTTTACAGCTACTTCAATGTAAATAAAAACTACTTAGGATATTGATGTTTAACCATCACTATCCTAAGTAGTTTTTATTTAAATTTAATTAGTTTAGACAGAAAACACTCATTGTATCTAACAAAATGACGAATGAAGTGTGTGTGTGTGCGTAATAAAATCTACTTAGGATATTGATGTTTTAACCACAATATCCTAAGTAGTTTTTGTTTACATTTAATTAGTTGTAAAAAGGTTAATTTTTGACAGAAGTATTTTCTGTTAACAAAATGTGATTTTAAAATTGTATTTAGTGGCGTAAGTGGGAGAATGGTATTTATTTATCGTTTAAAATGTAATTTTAATTTATTATTATGACCAATTACGCAAGAGTAATTTTACTTGCATAACAACATAAAAATATTAAGGGAACATTGTTTTTTTAACATTCCAGGATGAAGACTACTTATTTATTTATTTATTTATTGCACAGTACAGAAAATTAACTTAAGTTAACCTGGGTACTACCCTGTAAGGGCGTAGCAATATAATTATACATAAGTATTATACCTTTACAGGTGTTATTAAAAGACCTGTGTTATTAATCATTTAATTGCAAAATTTGCAAAGTCAATTTAAAATAAAGTGAAGTCCAATAGTGTCTTTATTTGCTTTTTTATTTAGAAAACACAAATAGTAAAAAATAAATTATTTGATCTAAGAATAAACTTGCATAATTGTCTACTTCGTACGGGGAGCTTTTTTGTTCGGTCGTGGCGTTAAACATGTTTTATCTGTGATATTTTTTTATTTGTAGCAATTATGCTGTAATTTTTAATTTCAATTACAGTAAACATATCAAGCATGTAATTGGAATATTAACATCTTGGGAAGTTTTTTTTTCACAGCCCGATAAAGTTAATTTTTTTGGCGGAAACCACTAATGGTGTAGCCAAAAATGTGTAGCCAGTGGGGGGCTGATTTTTTTGTGATTGATTAATCAATTAATTGTGGTGTTAATTATTAAGAAACCAATTTTATTGTTTGCACAATTTGTTTAAAAATTATTTTTTTATGTCATCTTTTGGTAATAAGTAAAAAATATCAGAAAAACTCGATTTTAAAAAAAACTACTACATATTTGACTAAGACATACAGGTTTTAAACTATTCCTATTAGTCCCCTGTATCACCTCCTAAAGTTCCTACATCGTTATACCAAACACCAAATAGTGGTCTTTTAAAATTTGATTAAATTAACTGAGTCATCCATACGCGTTTAAAAAAAACACACATACTGAACAATTCCTGTAGTTTTATAATAAAAATATTTTATTCGCAAAACGTTTTTAAATATGTGAGAAAAAAATGTTTCAACTAACCGAATTACACATTCCGTAGTATCGTTTCTAGATGATAAAAAACCATATTTCGGCAATTGTTCGATCGCTATGGACTAAAAGACTATATACTTATATACCCCATAGCAAAATGCAGCAATTACAACATTTTTGGAAGCTTAGAATGGAAGCATTCTACCTGAAAGATAGGTCTGACGCGTATTTTTCGAAAACTATACGAAGAAAACCGTCTTGTTTGAAAGAACCTCTAGTAATAATTTAATTATAGCAACGCTATGGTCTAGAATAAGAGTTTATCTGTTCAAAGCAGTGGTTTTTCTTTCAAAATGTAAGCATTTAAATACAAATATAGCCCTTGAAAAAGTCTAAAATCTTCTAAAACAGTAATTTTCTGTTTGTACGCTCTTAATCTCGAAATGGTTTTCGATTTACAATACATTGCAAAAATACTGACAACCCCAATTTAGATTCGTTTTTTGGAATTTTATTTTTATAGAAATTATACAAGATTCGTTTTAATGAACCGTTATGGATACAATGCATTTTCGCAAAAATTTAGGTATTTTACGTAATTTTCAGTAAATTAAGTTTTTTTTTTTAGTTTTTGGCCTGTGGTTTCGCTCAGCTTACTCGCTCGGTCAAGGTGCGGGGTGCGGGCAGGCACAAAATGGCACATAAGTAAAAAGTATAAACCAACCTGTATAGTATTTTCTCTGGCCTGATAATTGTTGCCCATAGGTGAATGCATTCCTTCGTCGTTCCTTGGTGGACCTGCAATTAAATATTTAATATTCAAATATCATTCATTATAAAGAAATATAATGCAGGAATTTTTTTACACCAATTAAGCTGGTGCTAAAATCCAGTTAAGACAGTAAAAACATTTACAATGCACATGCTCGGAAAGTGTACCTTGATGTTAGTCAACATATTCATAGAAAGCTAGTTTTTAGGGTTCCGTACCTCAAAAGGAAAAAACGGAACCCTTATATTTCCCTATATATTTCTTATCCGTCTGTCTGTCTGTCTGTCAATACCCTTTTTCTCTGGATCGCGTGGAGGTAGCATGCTGAAATGAATATCAAATAGGTACTCAAGCCTGCGGTCCCTTGAAGCTGTGAAAAAATTAACCTTCTAAGTCAATACAATCAAAAGATACAGTAATTACAAAGGCTATTTCCATCCAAATTGCCGAAATCCAAAAACCTAAAGGGTACTTCCAGTTGTCCTAGAAACTTGAAATTTGGTATGAAGGTAGCTCTTATAGCACAACCACTCATAAAAGTCTCAAAATCTTAAATTTTTATGTCTGTCTGTAGATTTCGCAGACAAATATAAGTTGACCCCACACTGCGTACATTTTGCTTAGGAGTAGGGCTCTGCTAACACAGAGCTGCAAAGCTGAATTATAAAGTCACACCTCATTGGTCTCATTCTATTAAATACTACTTTGGACACAATTTTTTTACAATTAGCAAATTAAAAAAATATTTTTCACGAATATCCGTGTAACTTTTCCGCACACTTGCTGATTCGTGCTAAAAAAACCGGCCAAGTGCGAGTCGGACTCGCGCACGAGGGTTCCGTAGAAAGATTTTAAGGCTTTTCCCCAGTGTTTTAGGAAGTCCAGTCCAGTGTTAGCAGAGCCCTGCTCCTAAGCAAAATGTACGCAGTGTGGGGTCAACTTATAGACTAGTTTCTGCGAAATCTACAGACAGACATAAAAATTTAAGATTTTGAGACTTTTCGGAGTGGTTGTGTTATAAGAGCTACCTTCATACCAAATTTCAAGTTTCTAGGACAACTGGAAATACCCTTTAGGTTTTCAAAGTACGGCAATTTGTATGGAAACGACCTTTTTAATGACTGTATCTTTTGATTGCGTTGACTTGAAGCTTGATTTTTTCACAGCTTCAAGGGACCGCAGGCTTAAGTATTTGATATTAATTTCAGCATGCTACCTTTACGCGTTCCAGAGAAAAAGGGTCTTGACAGACAGACAGACGGACAACAAAGTGATCCTATAAGGGTTCCGTTTTTTAACCCTAAAAATAGGCCTAAATTTAACAAAAATAGTCGATACGAAACGTCAGCTCGATATGCTTGTCTGTGATTTTTTTCAAACTGTCAAATTCGTGACAGGTTTATTATGCCTTCGGCTTCTGAACCCATCTTAGAGTACACCTATAATATTATTATGTGTGTAGATAAAGTAATGTATGCAACACCACATAATAAGGCCTTAAAACACTCGTGTGGTCCTATTATGAAACTCAACTTCGCCTCGTTTCATACAAACACACTCGTGTTTTAAGGTTCATTATGTAACAGTTGCATAAACTAATTTTTTTTTGTTTATAAATACGTAACTTACAAATTACCTTTTCACTAAGCAAGCCTCAGGCACGGTAAGAGTGGTGAAGGGTTAGCTCTGCTTACCCGGCATGCGTCGTAGGTGCGCGTCGGGCGGAGGCGCGCGCGCCGGCGGCCCGGCCAGTAGCGAAACGCCGGCCTCCGTCACGCGCATGCGCCGCTGCCGTTCGCAGTACGCTGACCACGTCACCTCGTTGAAACCGTAGTTGAAGTAGTCTAAACCAAACAACACTGAGCTCACTTCTCAGAACTAAACAGGTTTCACGTTGACAGTCGAAGGCGAAAAGCTAAATGTTCAACAATAGGTAAAATCACGTCAATTGCCTTTCTGATAGCCGTGGTTACAATTATTCTGAGTTGGTACATGACAGATGAGACGGACAACAAACTTGAAGAGCAAATTGGACGTCAGTGTATATTCAAGGTCAGAAACATGTATCCAAAAATATGTATAAGTACATCAACCCTATTGCCGCGGTAATAAAATCTGTATACATATTTAGCTGTAGACTAAGCTCCTACGAGCACATAACCCTATAGAGACGTAATATAAGGCGACCCGACCCTGTCAAGTGGTCAGTGATTTGTCACTGATATATATTTCCCAACACATTTGCTTTCCGTCAGTTTCGACCATAAACTAGAACCGAAGACTGTTTGACATTTAAAATATAAATCACCGTCAATTTACATCATCACGTCTTGTTATGCCGTTAAATTGTGCGAAAACAACAGGAAAACATATAATAGTGTAACAACAAACAATATCACTTTTCATCGGTAAGTCCATTTCTTTATTTTTACCAAAATACTTTCAAAAATTTGTTTAACACAACGCGGGTCAAGTTAAACTAGACAGGTCCGTCACGTGTCCACTCCCCGTCCTTTTTGCTCTTACTGTAAACATGTACGTCTATCTCTTATTATCGAAGTTACCCTTGTGACGCAAATGGCTAGAGCAGTGCAGTGCATTTATTTTGTATTGTCGATAATAAAATTATCCACTAAATGATTATTGTTAGTATATCGGGTTTTTATTTGTGGATTTTATTTACTACTATTAGTACCTAAATACTTCAAGATTTTAATTATAATTATTCTTTTCGTGTATGACTATTGGATAGGTAATGATAAAACAATATTATTTTATTCAAACCGTATCTTTTTTAACCCCCGACGCAAAAAGAGGGGTGTTATAAGTTTGACCGCTAGTGTCTGTGCGTCTGTCTGTGGCACCATAGCTCCTAAACGGTTGAACCGATTTGAATGCAGTTTTTTTTTTTATATCAGGTTTTTAAGCGATAGTAAACTAAACAAGTTAAAAATTTTTTTTTTGTTATTTGTTGAATTTTAGAGGATCAAGTGAAATAAAACGGATCACTCACGTATGTAAGTCGAGTTTAGCCCGAGATGTTTCGGACTAATTCGAATAACTCCCACTCGCCGTCTCGCTGCCACTGGGTCGTTCGCTCCCAGAGGAAGGACTACGAATTAGTCCGAAACAGCAGGCTAAGCTCGACTTACATACGTGAGTGATCCGTTTTATTTCACTAGATCTTCTAAAGTTTAACAAATCACCAAAAAATTTTTTTTTAACTCTAATTCGCTTAGTTGCAAAATTAAAGTCACCGGCAAAAGCTAGTTACTGATATTAAAGCATGCATAAAAAAATGCAACACCTTTTCATTAAGCATTAACATTAAGTCATTAACGTACGTCCCCTAGCGATCGGGTTCGGAATACTTAGGGATACTTCGGAGTACTTCGGAGCGATCACAACTCCCCCCGCACCGCAGCTAGTTGACAGAATTGTTTTCTTTCAAATTCGCATGTATTGGGTCTCTATAGGGATAAGTGCTCGTAGCTAAGCTCCCATGGCAGAAAATCTTACCTCATCCGATTACCCTGCAGACGCATAATGCAATGAAAGATAATGCTTGGAACAGGTGGTCTGTAATACAAGGGCGAATTGAAAAGTTTTAAACCTTACCTTTAAAATAAAGACTTGACTTTTTATAACAATTTTATTTCTCTACAGTCTCCAAAACGATCTATACACTTTTACCACCTTGCTTCCAACTTCATTATTCCTTGTTAAAAAGAAAAGTCTTCAAGGTGATCGAAATATTCAGTCACAGCTTCTTGTACCTCAATATCCGTCGAAAATTTCCGTCCTGCCAAGTGTTTTTTTAGGTTCGGGAAAAGATGATAATCATAGGGGGGCAAGTCCGGCGAATAGGGTGGGTGCGGCAATAATTCAAACCCACAGTTATGTATTTATGCTATAGATTTCGCTGCAGTATGGACAGAAGCATTGTCTTGGTGGAACAACACTTTTTTAGATATCATGCCAGGTCTTTTCGTTTTAATTTCTTCACGCAGACGTTGTAAGAGAGTGCAATTGTAATTAGCATTTATGGTTTTGCCCTTTTCGAGATAATCAACCATGACCCCTTTGCAATCCCAAAAAACTGAAGCCATTACCTTCTTCGCTGATAAAATGGCCTTAGCTTTTTTAGGAGGTGGAGAACTTCACCTTTTCCTTTGTTTGGATTGCGCTTTTGACTCCGGTGTATTGTGGTGGACCCAAGTCTCGTCCATAGTTATGAATCGACCAAAAAAATCTTGTGGGTCGCATTGAAACAGATCCAAACAATCCTGTGACACTGTATGGCGAGTGCGTTTATTTTCAGCTGAAATCAGTCTAGTACCCACCTAGCAAGTAGCAGAGACCTTAGAAAATCCAAGATCCTTGGTGATTATGTTTTGTACTCGCTCATAGGAAATTCCAATTGTCTCCGCTATCTCTGCAACTTTCAACTAATCATATCTAGTATTTTACTGACATTTTCGTCTGTAGAAGCCGTTTTGCTCTTCAACACGTAGGTTCATCTTAAACTGCTTCTCTGCCCCGTTTAAAATCTGCTACCCATCACTTTACAGTGGCATGCGATGGAGCGGATACTCCTAAAGTCTGGCACGTCTTCAAAAAGTTGCTTTGCCGTTAAGCATTTTTTTGTAAGTACTTTATGACAGAGCGGTGCTCAATTTTATCCATTCTAAAGGAAACCGCGAACTTCGGTTAGTAATTCGATTAAAAAATTTGAAATTGTGACAGAAGAAAAACAAAAGATAGGGCATTATGATAAAAAATAATGTAAGTTTTACGTGCCAGTATTATTTTTTTCTTTTTAATGTCATTATCAACCTCAGGCTCAAAAAAATTCAATTCACCTATTAGAACCATATTTTATTTAAGTTTTTAAACCACTTTTTTGAGCCAAAATTATCTCATAAGATTGCCGACCGAAAAGTACATCCACGGAAAGATATGCCTTCGAAGATCACAACCAGCTAGGGTTGCCTGCCCCCACCCGGGTAGGTTCCATAGGCAGCCAAGTTTTGTGAGGCCAAAAAATGGGGTAATTTACCTCATCTGATTACTCGATGGAACTTGTGCAGAAAGATAGCTCAGGATATGCCATTGACAAAAATAAAAGGTTGCCTGCCGTCAGCCTGGTAGAACCCTGTGGTCAGCCGCCTCAAAGGAAACGACGAAAAATGATCAATTGGAGAGAAATTCGTGTAGTCGCTCAGACTCTAGGGACAATCAGTTCCAATCAACTGAGGCACTAAGATAAAATCTACGCCCTGGCATTACTGCGCCTCATTTATTTTGGTATACTGGGGTAAAAATGTACGAGTTTTGGCATTCAAGAGTTTTTACTCGCGATTCTAATTCTGAGTATTGCCGTTCGGCCTTTACGAATTCCCTTTCATGACGTTTGGGCTTCGTAATGCCGGACAGACGTTCCAGCGCTTCGTCGACCAAATGCTCAGGGGACTGGATTTTGTATAAGCCTACCTCGACGACTTTCTGGTTTTTTCACGGAATCGGGAGACACATGAGCGCCATCTACATCAGCTGTTTAGTAGGCTTAACGAGTTTGGTATTGTGATTTGTTAATCATCGAAGTGGCACTTCGGCGTATTCGAGGTTACCTTCCTCGGGTACCTCATAACAGCTGAAGGAACTGCGCCACTACCATCCAAGGTTGAAGCCATCCAGAACTTCCCTGCACCGAAAACAGTCAAGGAGTTGCGTCGTTTCTTGGGGATGCTCAACTTTTACCGCAGGTTTATTCCGGACGCGGCTAAGCATCATGCACCCCTTAACGTTTTACTGACTGGCTCGGTGAAGGGTGCCCATCCCGTTAACTTTTCTTCACAGGAGCAGGAAGCATTCCAGGCATGCAAAGACGGTCTTTGTCGGGCGACCATGCTCGCCCACCCAGACTGCCACGCGAAGCTCGCCTTGGTGACGGACGCTTCCGATACGGCTATCGGTGCACTGCTCCAGCAGAGAAGAAATGGCGAGTGGCAGCCGCTGGCTTTCTTTTCGCGGAAGGTCAACCCAACACAGGTTAAATATTCACCCTACGACCGCGAGCTTTTGGCGATTTACGAGAGCGTGAAGTATTTCCGGCATATGGATGGAGGCTCGGAACTTTACGATCTATACCGATCACAAGCCCCTCACCTTTGCCTTACACTCTCGTAAAGAAAACTGTTCCCCACGACAGTTTAGACACCTGGATCTGATAGCCCAGTTTACGACGGACATTATATTACATTTCGGGTAAAAATAATGTCGTGGCGGATACATTTTCTCGCGTCGAGGCGATCTCGCAGCCAGCCATTGCCGAGAGGATAGCTTCTGCTCAATAGGCTGACCAAAAACTTGAAGGGCTGCTAAGAACAGGTTCGTCCCTACAACTGGACAAGGTTCAAATCCCCGGTTCCCAGAGTCATCTGTACTGTGACGTAAGTAACACTACTCAGAGACCGTTTATTCCTAGGGAGTTACGCAAAGCGGTAAGTCACCCTACTGCCAATGCCACTGCCAAATTGGTTTCAGATCGGTACGTCTGGCCTGGAGTAAAGAAAGACTGTCGGACATGGGTACGTGCCTGTCTAGCTTGCCAATGCTTCAAAGTTACTCGCCACTTTCCTCCCCTATAGGAATATTTAAATCACCCCGATTGAGACTAACATTCATACACATATACCTGATTGGCCCCTTACCGTTATGACAAGGGTTCCGCTATTGCCTCACAGCCGTCGATAGGTACACGCGATGGCCTGAAGCAATACCATTGCCCGACATGACTGCGGAAACAGTCGCACGCGCACTACTGAACGGTTGGATATCTCGCTTCGGCTGTCCTACGGATATAGTGACGGATAGAGGACGTCAATTCGAGTCGGCCCTATTTCAGCAGTTATTTACGATCGCAGGCTTCCAACACCGGAAGACGACTGCATATCACCCAGCATGCAATGGACTCTTAGAACGGTTCCACCGGCAACTCAAGGCTGCCATAACCTGCCACGAGAGCTGGGTGGAAACACTTCCTCTCTTCTTATTAGGGATACGGAGCGCCTATAAAGATGTTCAGGCTTCCACGGCTGAACTTCTTTATGGTCAACCTTTGCGCCTCCCGGATGATTTTTTCAGCCCACAACCCTCCGACGTTGACGTGACAGATTATTTGTCACGACATCGCGGGTTCGTGCAAGACTTGCGCCAATCACCAGCTTCACGGCACAGTGGTAAGCGCAATACTTTTATTTTTAAGGACATATCCACATCAGCTCACGTATTTTTAAAAGATGACACTATATGTGGGTCCCTAAAACCTGCGTACACAGGCCCTTACAAGGTTACTGCCAGAGGTGATAAGGTTTTTAAAATAATGGTAAATGGTAAACAAGTAACAGTATCGGTAGACCGTATTAAGCCGGCCTTCATACTGCGCGACCTAGACACCTCACACCATTCATCACCAAACAATAACACTCGCACATATATTCACACTCATCACTCAGATTCAGCCAGGAATCACCAGCCATTACCAGGTAACATGGACGACGCTGTTAAAAGGACGCGGTCGGGACGACGCATTCAGTTTCCCTATTATTATCGCCCTTGACGATCTCTGGAAGGGGGTGATGTACGAGAGCTGTTTGATAAGTACCCGTTTTATTTTATTAATATCACTGGCCGCAAATAAGTATACCACCTTTTTAAGCCATTTGTCAGAGGCGGGAAAATTAAAAAAAAAAAGGCATTATTTTGTTTTTTTTCTCATTTGACAACGATTCAGTGAAGGCGTGAACTTAAAATTGTTAAAATGGAGAAAGAACAGTATCGGTCTGTAATTAGATTCTTATTTTTGGAAGAAAAAACATGTGATGAAATAAATGTAAGAATGCAAGCGGTTTACCATGAATGTGCTCCTTCTATGCCAACCGTCAGATATTGGTATAACGAGTTTAAGCGGGGGAGAGCAACCGTCTTTGATGAGGATCGCCCAGGCCGGCCAGTTGAGGTGACTACAGACGATATGGTTAAGAAAATTGAAAATATCGTTTTAGCCGACCGCCAAATTAAACTTCGAGAAATCGTTGATGCTGTAAACGTTTCAATCGAGAGGTTACAACATATATTAGAAGAAAAATTGGGTATGAAGAAAGTATCGGCGAGGTGGGTGCCGCGTTTACTCACGGAGGAGCAAAGACGGAACCGACTGACAACTTCGGAGCAGTGTATAGCAGTGTTCAAACGTAACCCGAAGGAGTTTCTGCGTCGTTTCGTGACCGTGGACGAAACGTGGGTCCACCACTACACCCCGGAAATGAAAGAGCAGTCGAAGCAGTGGATTTTACCGGGTGAACCTGCTCCAAAGAAAGCAAAAACCGTCCCATGGGCTGGAAAGGTCATGGCGACCGTTTTTTGGGATTCGCAGGGTATTATACATATTGACTATTTAGAAAAGGGAAAAACAATAACAGGGCAGTACTATGCCAATTTATTGGATGAATTTGACGCCGTGTTGAAGGACAAACGACCCCATTTAAAAAAGAAAAAAGTACTGTTTCATCACGACAACGCCCCGGCTCATTCGTCCAGAGTTGTGACGGCTAAATTAGCACAGTTACGCTACGAACTATTGTCTCACCCCCCGTATTCTCCAGATTTGGCCCCATGCGATTTCTTTTTGTTTCCCAACCTAAAAAAAATGGCTCGGTGGCAAGCGATTTGGATCAAATGACGAAGTCATTGCCGCCACAGAGGCCTATTTTAATGACTTTCCAAAATCATACTTTTTGGATGGTTTATTGAAGCTTGAGTATAGGTGGAACAAATGTATAGTTAAAAGGTGACTACGTAGAAAAATAAATGCATATATACAAAAAAAAAATGTTTTTTTTATTCCATAAACGGGTACTTATCAAACAGCCCTCGTAGTGTACCTACCTAATTATATTAATTAACTTTTAATAACTACTTACATTAATAAACTTAATAAATCATTAATGTAACTTAAAACTACTTAATTTTATAAATTGTTATTGTATAAACAAATTTCTAAATTTGCCATTCCATCTTACATAATAATGTATAATAATAATAATAACCAATAATACGCTTCGGGGACCTCTTCGGGGAAACCGAAGGTTTTGCCTGTGCAATTGGGGATGGATGAAAATTTCAGAATTGCTTGATTTTTTTTTTTTGGTGATAGGAATAACCTTCCTCAGTACCTGATAAAAGTTTGAGATTTTTCTTTTGCGTCGTTTATTTTTGAAAAATAAAAACATTTTCCCCCGTCCCGTTCTGGGCCTAGGACGGCTGATTTTACGTTTTCCTTGGTCCATCGCATATTACAGAAACACATGTGGTAAATAATGACATTGACATCTGACAGCTGTCTTCACAGACATAACTTTGTTTGTTTTCGCTGCCTACGCGTTCACTGCTTTTTCCAATTTAATTATTTTACGAACTGTTTTTACCCCCGGACATTGCCAATAGCTTGCCTGAACGAACGATGACTTGCGCTTTTCGACTCTGGATTTGATTTTGATAGCCGCGACGCCGACCACTGCAACTCAATCAAACTGGACCCATTGATTCGTTTTGCCGGCGTATTGATTTTAAACCAAATCATTCACCATGAATGACGACGAACATCAACGATACAGTGATCCTAAGACATGTTTTATACCAATGTGCTCCATAAGTGATAAAAAAAAACCCTGCTTGAGATTCTTTGCTGTAAGAGAAGAGCTGAAAGAAAATTGGTGCCTAATGGCTGGCAGGAACTGTCCAAAACGCCGAATTTATTGCTGTGAAGACCATCTAAACGTAATAAAAGACTATTGATTGACTTAAGGTGTTTTATTTTAAATAAATCTTAATCATACATCACAATCCAATCACGATAAAGCTTTTGCACCTCGTATTTCAGCGACATTATGCTTATCACTGTTCTTCATAAATGCCATTAGCACGTAAGTAAGTATCAACACTTCGTAAGTTCGAAGAGTCTGCTTTTACTTAAACAGCAGCACCTATTCATGTCGGCAGATTTCAAATTCCAGTTTCTAGTTAAGGCTGTCGTAGCAGCTATAAAATCAAATCCAGGGTCGAAAAGCGCAAGTCATCGTTTGTTCAGGCAAGCCATTGGCAATGTCCGGGGGCAAAAACAGTTCGTAAATAATGAAATTGGAAAAAGCAGTGATCGCATAGGCAGCGAAAATTAACAAAGTTACCTAGGTTATGTATATGAAGACAGCTGTCAAATGTCAAAGTCATTATTTACCACAGATGTTTTTCTGAAATATGCGATGGACCAAGGAAAACGCAAAATCAGCCGTCCTAGGCCCAGAACGTGACGGGGGAAGATGTTTTTATTTTTCAAAAAATAACGACGCAAAAGAAAAATCTCAAACTTTTATCAGGTACTAAGGAAGGTTATTCCTATCACCAGAAAAAAATCAAGCAATTCTGAGATTTTCATCCATCCCCAATTGCGGACGAAGTTATCATGACTAATAACTACCGGAGGTATATCCTGAAGGACGGTACGACCGACACCGTCGGGCATGCCGCCGTCCCGGGGAGTCACTCAGGCATATTATCTCTGGTTGTTCAAGTCTTGCTAACGGCAAGTACTTGCACAGACATAACCTTGTAGCCAGGATTATTCACCAGCATCTTGCTCTTTTATTCGGTCTTGTGGACTTCGAAGTGCCGTACTACAAGTACACACCTGCACCAGTTCTTGAAAATGGTCGTGTCCCGCTCTCCTGGGATCGATCTATCATCACGGACAGGACTATTGTCGCCAATAAACCTGATATAGTGCTGATAGATCGATCGAAGCGCCAGGCAGTGCTCGTCGACATCACGATCCTCATGACGTGAACCTCGTGAAGGCCGCGAAGGACAAAGTCAGCAAGTACCTTGACTTGGCTCACGAGGTTACCGCCATGTGGCCTGTTGATTCGACGATCACTGTCCCGATAGTCGTTTCGGCGAACGGTCTAATAGCGAAGAGCCTTGACCATCACCTTAAAAGGCTCTCGCTAGATGGTTGGGTCAAGGGTCAGATACAGAAGGCGGTACTCCTGGACACGGCTCGGATAGTCAGGAGGTTCCACTTTCTGTCGCCCTGACCGCCGAGCTTAGGCCCCGCCTCGCTACCGGCTGCAGTCTAGGTTAGGTTTTTATAATGTTTTTATAGTTTGTATTAATACTGTTTTATTACTTTTTATATGAATATTGTAAAAACCTACCCTAACACGTTAAAATAAATATATACCATAACTAATAACAAACATGTTCATTTTCATACGAATATTTTGTATGCAACGTGGACAAGCGATCATAAGTTTCGTATTAGATGGCGCGTATCACGCGGCTGCTGCATGTGAGGCGGTCGCTCGACCGGTTGCGCGTGCGCCGACAGCCGAGCGCCGCGCCGGTACTTACGCCTATCCGCCGCGGAGCGCATGTCGCTTGTTGATACTCCCTAAAGTACTAAATCTTAACCGCTTACGCTTTAGAAAATAGTGTTTTTAGTGCTTGTGCTTGTCTGAGTATCCTACTCTGTGCTTTCCGACTTTCTGTGGCTAAATTATTAAGTTTCTCCTTCTATAATTGTATTGTGTTTCGTGCATTAAAGTGTTGTTGTTTACATCCGGACTTTTTGTTAATGTCAGCTTCGGATAACCCAAGCAGCAGCTACAAACAAATCATTAACAAATTCCAATAATTTTAAATAGCAAATTTAATTACAGAAATACACATTCCAAATATTTTCATTTAAATATTAGCGGTAAAAATATCTACTCAAACCGCGAAAAAAGTTACCTAATCATTTTGGAGGCAAAGTTGTCAACTTTTTTTTTATTAATTTCTCCAATAAGGGACAGGCAAGGGAAACCAAGTCCATACAGCCACGTCTGACGTATTTTTGTTTCTTTTTAATTTCATTGCATGTTTGAGAAAAGCACTATTCACACCTCGGCCGAGTACATATAGCGTACTTCCCGGCCTCTATAGTAATGTACTATAGTTCTTACTCCACAAGCCTAATAATATACTGAAAAAGTGAAGGGACAGCCCGGCCTCGCTTAACATGATAACACGGTCTCACCCGAAATATCAGCTCCGGGTTTGTTCCAGGGTTTGTCCTCAATGGTGTCGATGTTAAACTCGAGCGCCGGCACGCCGTTGATGCTGCCGGGCCCGTCCAGGTCCTCGAGCGTGACCTTGCCGGGCGCGGGCCCCGCGCGCGCCTTCTCGCCCGCCGCCGCGCCCGCCGCCACCAGCCCCACGCCCCGCTGCAACAACAGCCGCCACTCGCACTCCACTCGCACTCCACTGCCGAGTGCCGATAGCACTACACGACAAACGGCTACATAGCAGCCCGCACTTGCATTAAGCTCAGCTAGTTAAACCGCACGCGTCAACGGCTGCGCGGATTTTGATGAAATTTTGCACATTGATAAACCATACGATACTGTTCATCCTGGAAAGTTACATAGCTCCCGTGGGACAACGAAGCTAAATACTTACCTACCTACTAACAAGAACAAGGAAAGGCATCCAACTGTCCGGCTCCGATTTTATTTATTTTTATATAATTATGTTAGAGAGTAGTCTAAAATAACGGACACGTATTTTCAACTCACTCACTTACTCAACCTATTCGGAGAAATTGTCCTCCAAAGTCTCTAAAAAGTGAGCAAACCCTCTAACTTCTGTAGAGTTTTGTTAAAGCAAATTGCTAGTTAATCTGGCTTGATTATATGTTGGAGAACATGAAAAAAGAATGGACCGGTGTTTTGTTATTTCGACTCAAACTTATATTTTACAAAAAAATCTGTCTGTCTGTCACCAAGATGTATCCTATGAACCGTGATAGTCAACAGTTGAAATTTTCACAGATGATGTATTTCTGTTGCCATTATACTATACTAAAAACAAAATAAAACAAATATTTAAGTGGAGCTCCCATACAACAAACACAATTTTTTGCCGTTTATATAGATAATGGTATGGAACCCTTCGTGCACAATTCCGACTCGCCCTTGGTCGGTTTTTTTTAAAGTAGCTTAGGAGCAGGGCTCAGCTAACACTGGGTAAAAGCGTTAAAATCTTTCTACGGAACCCTCGTACGCGAGTCCGACTCGCGCTTGGCCGGTTTTATAGCTATCAAATGCAGGAATACACGGATCACATCATTCTGTATACTCGACTTACATACGCGAGTGATCCGTTTTATTTCACTATGATTGAGTTTCACGGTAGTTTCATGTTTAAAATATACACCTTGTTGATTTTGAGTAAAATGCCTGTGACATACGCACGGACGAACGGACATGACGAAACTATAAGGGTTTCGTTTAAGGGCTACGGAACCCTAAAAATAATTCGGATTGCTAATTCGGATATCAAATGGGAAACTTTTCCTTCGTAAAAAATCGTGATTTTATTCGGTAGTCTCAGCGCAAGACACTTTTCTTCGTAGCCATGTCGGCGTCGGTTATCAATAGGCTTGAGTCGGTCAGGAACTAAGAACTGTTAGGAATGAATTCCCGTCACGGACCGAAAGGAACTAAATCCTTTCGCACGATTTGAATCGGTCTTCGCTCCTTTAGTTCAGTAGGTAGAGGAGTAGAGTGGATGAATCGCTTGAGCGGAACGGAGCGAGTGAGAGTGACCGAAACCGAGGAGCGAGATAAATAGCGCTCGTTCAAAGTGTCTCTAGAGCAAGTGGGAGCGAGATGAACAACTATCATTCCGTTCCGTGTCCTTCACAGATCAAAACAGTTCCAACTCGTTCACTGAACTACTGAACTAAAGGAACTAAACCTCCTTCTTTCATCGATTGAACGAGATCGGAGCGCTCCCTTTAAAGACCGAGTAGGCACAACTCTAGTTATCAAATTTCATAATCTACTAGGAACATGGAAAAATTGCAAATCATAATCGTGGAACATATTCAAACCCGCCAAACACAAATTTCAAGTGAGGATGCATGGTAAGAATGGGCATCCAGAAGAGGCGCTGTAAATAGTGAGTGACCTCATTCTGGCAATGGACTCTAATTGAGAAATAAAGACATAATTCAAGGATCTAACATTCTGGTTTTATTATTAGGTATTTGGTGGGTTCCATAGTGGCTCACATACAATTTCTCGTTCTAATTTTCTTGTCATACCGCTTTGCGTTCATAATCATCATCATCACTCTTCATAATTTTGTTATTCATTTTTTTTTGTCATAAGTACATTTATAATTGGGGATGGATGAAAATTTCAGAATTGCTTGATTTTTTTTCTGGTGATAGGAATAACCCTTCTTAGTATCTGATAAAAGTTTGAGATTTTTCTTTTGCGTCGTTAATTTTTGAAAAATAAAAACATCTTCCTTCATCACGTTTTAAGCCTAAGACGGCTGATTTTGCGTTTTCCTTGGTCCATCGCATATTTCAGAAAAACATCTGTGGTAAACAATGACATTGACATCTGACAGCTGTCGTCACAGACATAACCTACATAACTTTGTTTGTTTTCGCTGCCTACGCGATCACTGGTTTTTCCAATTTAATTAATTTACGCACTGTTTTTGCCTCCGGACATTGCCAATGGCTTGCCTGAACGAACGATGACTTTCGCTTTTCGACCCTGGATTTGATTTTATAGCTGCTACGGCAGCCGCAACTCTCAAGTGGAAACTGGAATTTGAAATCTGGCGACATGAATAGGTACTGCTGCGTAAGTAAAAGCAGACTCTTCGAACTTATGAAGTGTTTATACTTACATGCTAATGGCATTTATGAAGAACAGTGACAAGCATAATGTCGCTGAAATACGAGGTTCAAAAGCCTTATGGTAAGTTTATATTTTAAGAAAATGTTCACCTTTAAAATAATGACTTCACCGTTCAATAGACAGTAAAATGGTCGTTGTAATGATAACACTACAACACATTTACATAAGTAAATGTCATCTCACAGAATTGCAAATGTTTGCCTTTGTTTTTCAGGAGGATGCATACATACTATAGTGGTCTTACATTGGCTGGAAAAACGGAGCGATGAACCTATTCATCAGTGTACAGTGCTACTGGACCAAACCCAACCTAAAATGGGCTCGAGATGAATGACTCATGTGTAAAGACATGAGAAAGGGCAAGGTTGTCAAAAGAGGGCCAAAAATACTGCTGTATATTAGTATAGACTTTGAAATGAAGCAAAAAAAAACATGCATGTGGTAAAAGTCTTCTACTGGCATATAATCCCACAAACCAAATAGGCTCAGTTTTTAGGTAAAAGGGCCACACTGAAAACCAGAGCTATGGCTTGCCATATTCGGCACATATTTTTAATTGTCAGTTGTCTTTGTTAATTAATAGTGTGCCTGTTTGATTATTGTTTTCTTTTTTAATTGTATGTGTATATGCCGAATTTAGTATCTAATAAATATATTTTTCTTTCTTTCTGCTTTCAAATACAGAAACTTACAAGTTACTGTGTATTCAACATAATGGTTGATTTTGTGCTAAATGAAAATTACCACAGTAATCTTATAACTGACATGCCCACAAAATGCCCCTGGATTGTAATGTATTGATTAAGATTTATTTAAAATAAAACACCTTGAGTCAATCAATAGTCTTTTATTACGGTTAGATGGTCTTGGCACCAATAAATTCGGTGTTATGGACAGTTCCTGCCAGCCATTAGACACCAATAAAATTTTCTTGCAGCTCTTCTCTTACAGAAAAGAGTCTCAAGTCGGGTTTTTTTATCACTTGGAGCACATTGGTATAAAACATGTCTTAGGATTCAATGCAACTCAATGATGTGTGTGAAGTTCCCAATCCGCACTGGGCCCGCGTGTGAACTATAGCCCAAGCCCTCTCATTCTGAGAGGAGGCTTGTGCCCAGTAGTGGGACGTAAAAAAGGCTGGTAATGATGATGTCTTAGGATCTCTATACCGTTGATGTTCGTGGTCATTCGTGGTGAATGATATGGTTTAAAATCAATACGCCGACAAAACGAATCAATGGGTCCAGTTTGAGTTGCAGCGGTCGGCGTCGCGGCTATCAAAATCAAATCCAGGGTCGAAAAGCGCAAGTCATCATTCGTTCAGGCAAGCCATTGGCAATGTCCGGAGGCAAAAACAGTTCGTATAATAATTAAATTGGAAAAACCAGTGATCGCGTAGGCAGCGAAAACAAACAAAGTTATGTAGGTTAGGTCAGTTATGTAGCTGTCAGATGTCAATGTCATTGTTTACCACAGATGTTTTTCTGAAATATGCGATGGACCAAGGAAAACGCAAAATCAGCCGTCCTAGGCTAAGAACGTGACGGGGGAAGATGTTTTTATTTTTCAAAAATTAACGACGCAAAAGAAAAATCTCAAACTTTTATCAGATACTAAGGAAGGTTATTCCTATCACCAGAAAAAAAATCAAGCAATTCTGAAATTTTCATCCATCCCCAATTATACTATCGTTACTCATAATAATCATTATTCCGAGAATAATGGTATTACCTACTGAAACTGTTTGTTTACTTATATGAGGGTAAATCAAAAAGTTCTTAGAATAGGGTTAAAAATAAGCGAAAATCAGTATTTTTTTTATTTAATTTTTCTACATAATTTCCTTCTTGTTCTATACATTTATTACACCATTTTTTTTTGTATTCCATCATAAAAAAAGGATTTTTCTTGAGTCTCGAAAAACTCCCCTACGGCACCCATGACCGCGTTGTCACGTCAAATTTAATTCCGCGAATATGCTCCTTTAATTTCGGAAATAAATCACTGGGAGCTAAGTCTAGCGAGTAGGGCGGATGATGAAAGATCTCAAAACCAGCTTGGCGGATTGCAGTGAAGGCCATAATGTGACCTATGTGCTGGAGCGTTATCATGGTGGAAAAGCACTCCTGCACGCAATTTTCCTCGACGTTTTTCTTTAATTGCTTGCCGCACTTTTGGTATCAATTCGGTGTAATAGGTACCAGTAATGGTTCTTTTGGTAGATAATCAATAAAAAGGATTCCTTCTGTATCCCAGAAAACTGAGGCCATTACCCGCCGGCGCCGTCGGAAATACTCGGAATTTCTTCCTTGGGTGGGGAGATTGATATTTCCAGGATATGCTTTGCCTCTTCGTTTCAGGATCAGAATGGTGAACCCGTGGTTCATCCATAGATACGAGACGGCGATAAAAAGTGTCCGGGTCACGCTTGATTATTTCAAGGTTTGTTTACTCGTAATGGTATTACCTACTGAAACTGTTTGTGTACTCATATTGTTTTCAGGAATATTATAATTCCTGTATTTGTTTTATACTATCATTAGTTACATTGTTGTCAATGTTAAATTACAATTTTTTGACATCGTTAAATTTAAATTTTGATGTGGAATTAATATTTCAAATGGATTATTATCAAATAAAATTATGTGTGTGAAGCTCGCAATTCTAACCTAACCTACTTTCTGGTAGCAGTTCGGCTTTGCGAGGTTTAAGTTCTAACCATACAGTCCTGCCAGTCCTGAAACCTTGGGTCCATGGGGTCCCGGCGCTTACAAGCTTATTTCAGAGTTGCAAAAGCGCTTAGTTGATGCAACTTGTAACCAAAGGGCTGGCAGTTTTCTCTCTCAAAGAATCAGCATCGCTATTCAGCGTGGCAATGCTGCCAGCCTTTTGAGCACCATGCCACGGGGGCCTTATTTAGATTTAATTTAGTTTTAAGTTTTAGTTTATTTAGTTTTAGCTTAGATTTAATGTTACATAACATATTTAAAAGGAAGTTAAGACAATTATTAATTGAAAAATGTTATTACACAAATACACAATAGATGAATTCTTAAACGACATGTCACTATGAAATTAAAAATGTAATTATTTTGTATTTTATTTTCGGACATTGCATTCAATAGCATTTAATAGTTGTAGTAGTCCTAATTATATCTCTTACACTATGAGGGCTGTTTGATAAGTACCCGTTTTCTAAATATATTAATATCACTGGCCGCAAATAAGTATACCACCTTTTTAAGCCATTTTTCAGAGGCGGGAAAATTAAAAAAAAATTGCATTCTTTTGTTTTTTTTCTCATTTGACAACGATTCAGTGAAGGCGTGAACTTAAAATTGTTAAAATGGAGAAAGAACAGTATCCGTCTGCAATTAGATTCTTATTTTTGGAAGGAAAAACATGTGATGAAATAAAAGTAAGAATGCAAGCGGTTTACCATGAATGTGCTCCTTCTATGACAACCGTCAGATATTGGTATAACGAGTTTAAGCGGGGGAGAACAATCGTCTTTGATGAGGATCGCCCAGGCCGGCCAGTTGAGGTGACTACAGACGATATGGTTAAGAAAATTGAAAATATCGTTTTAGCCGACCGCCGAATTAAACTTCGAGAAATCGTTGATGCTGTAAACGTTTCAATCGAGAGGGTACAACACATATTAGAACAAAAATTGGGTATGAAGAAAGTTTCGGCGAGGTGGGTGCCGCGTTTACTCACGGAGGAGCAAAAACGGAACCGACTGACTACTTCGGAGCAGTGTTTGGCCGTGTTCAAACGTAACCCGAAGGAGTTTCTGCGTCGTTTCGTGACCGTGGACGAAACGTGGGTCCACACACCCCGGAAATGAAAGAGCAGTCGAAGCAGTGGATTTTACCGGGTGCACCTGCTCCAAAGAAAGCAAAAACCGTCCCATTGGCTGGAAAGGCCATGGCGACCGTTTTTTGGAATTCGCAGTGTATTATACATATTGACTATTTAGAAAAGGGAAAAACAATAACAGGGCAGTACTATGCCAATTTATTGGATGAATTTGACGCCGTGTTGAAGGACAAACGACCCCATTTAAAAAAGAAAAAAGTACTGTTTCATCACGACAACGCCCCGGCTCATTCGTCCAGAGTTGTGACGGCTAAATTAGCACAGTTATGCTACGAACTATTGTCTCACCCCCCTTATTCTCCAGCTTTGGCCCCATGCGATTTCTGTTTGTTTCCCAACCTAAAAAAATGGCTCGGTGGCAAGCGATTTGGATCAAATGACGAAGTCATTGCCGCCACAGAGGCCTATTTTAATGACTTTCCAAAATCATACTTTTTGGATGGTTTATTGAAGCTTGAGTATAGGTGGAACAAATGTATAGAGTTAAAAGGCGACTACGTAGAAAAATAAATGCATATATACAAAAAATAATGTTTTTTTTTTCCATAAACGGGTACTTATCAAACAGCCCTCGTATACTATAGGTAGTTATTTTAATTAGACATTAAAAATTGCTGTGCCCTATCAGGGTTCATGTCTGGAATCAGTATTTATTTGTAAGACCTAAATGTATCATATGATTATAATGCAATAAATTAATAAAGGAAACTAACCTACTTTCTGGTAGCAGTTCGGTTCTGTGAGGGTCGCAGTTATAACCTAACCTACTTTCTGGTAGCAGTTCGGTTCTGTGAGGGTCGCAATTTTAGCCCAACCTACTTTCTGGTAGCAGTTCGGCTTTGTGAGGTTTGCAGTTCTAACCTAACCTACTTTCTGGTAGCAGTTTGGTTCTGTGAGGGTCGCAGTTCTAACCTAATCTACTTTCTGGTAGCAGTTCGGTTCTGTGAGGGTCGCAGTTCTAACCTAACCAACTTTCTGGTAGCAGTTCAGATATGCTTAAAAATATGTAGGATTCTAAATGACATTGCTTGAAATAGATATGAAAAAAAACTATATAAACACAAACAAATATTAATAATAGAGATATATATGTTGAGTAACGTTATGAATATGAATAATTCGGAATTACGATCGTCATGAACCAAGAAAATTTTAATAACTATGGTTTGAATGATTATGATGAAAAATTGTAGGTGATCCATTTTCGGACTTTCAACTATCGAATTTGCAATTTTATATGAACTTTGGCGTCACCTAATTAGTGATTTAATTAGAATGTACCTTCCCCAAAAGATGATCTATTGAAAACGGCATCAAAATCAGTTCGGTTGTTCTTGAGTTTATCTCGTTCAGACAGACAGACGCGCCGAGGTACTTACTTTGTTTTATATTACATAAATATGTAGTTACACAGCCTTTAAAATTAAGTAAGTTTTTGAAGAAATTGATTATGACAGGATAAATGATGTAAGTGGATACAGTCAGCAGCAATAGTTGCTAAGCAAGCAAAGTGCTCACAATGATCTGCACAAGCTCTTATGTCTATAGCAATAGAGCAGTGCTTAGATCATTGTGAGTGCTTCGGTTGCTTAGCAACTATTGCTGCTGACTGTACTGTAGGGTGTTAGCCTCCATGCAACAAGTGCATGGTGCGGTCCTGGCAAGCTAGACTGATCTGTTCATTTTAAATTTAGAATTTGATCAAAATAAAGGAACACTTGGTTCACAAACAGCAGATGAGTCGGGCTGGGACCTAGGATTAAGATAGTTGCATTTCTGAATTTGTAATAACTTTAAGTTCCTTTATATTAAAATAAAAACGAAAAAAAAAATTTTTTTTTTCATATGCTTTTTCATTCCTATGGCGCGGGTTGTAATCCGCGAGTAAGTTACCTTGATGTTCAGGCTAGCATAGGCCTGCGGGCCCGCCTTGATATCGCCGATGGTAACCTTGACGTCATCGCTGTCGTCGGAGTCGGACTCGTGGCCGGCGCCGGCGTTGCCCGCGTCGCCGTTGCTCTTCTCGTGCTCCTCGCGTCCCACATCAGCAAAGTGCTCGTCATTGAAATGAGAGTCATCATTTTCGTCTGCTTCATTTTCATTGTCTTCATGATCCTTATCTTTATTTTCCTGACAAAAAAATAACTTGAATAATTACTTATATGCATACAGTGGTGGTCATATAATTAAGAACACTTATTTAAAGCTAAGATTATTTTCAAACTTACAAGTATAACTAATTTTTTTGTATTTCTCTCGGTATTGCAAAACTTTTCTATACTAGCGGTGCATTCGTTGATTTGATACACATGACTGGCTAAATATAAAGTTTGCATTTATTTGTTAGCATGTTTTTACCATTCCGATAGTGTAAGAATTTTTTCTGCAATATCCCAAATCCAGATAGACATCCCTTTATCAATATGATGTACACTTTAATCATCTTTTTAATTAAATTGGGGTCTGTAGGAGCTGGTCTCCGACCACATTTTTTCTTATCTCAAGAAGTGCAGAATTTATCCACAATATACTTACCTAGGTATTTTTTTTTCTGGTGAAAGTCTACACATTTTCTTTTTTAATTGATAATGAGAAGATCAAAACATCTAACCGGCGTCTGACACTTTTATTTTATTTATTTATTTATTATGCTGCTGGCTTGTAAATAAGTGATGTTCCAGATTCTTACAAACATGTATCCACAGATACAGCAATAGATATATAGGTTATTAGTGCTTAGATCTGCAAATATACATAGGTATGGACCTCACCATTCTTATTCAGCACTGACTGGAACATGTGATGTTGGACTGATACTTAACTGAGAGAAATATTTAATAATTGAACTGAAATTTGCCATGTTTCTCATAAGAAAACTAAAAAAACCAGAACCCTAAATGTAATTTCAACAGAAGTTAATAGTATTTCATTGCTACTTCTTAAGATAGGTATATAATTTTAGACAGATTTCATAAAATTGTTTACAAAAATCCATTATTAACCTCTTGTGCATATCTCTTCTACTTTAATTTAAATAACCAATTGTATGTCTACAATACATGTATTTTAATACGCAAATTACTTAGTAAACACTCAAACTCAAATAAGTTTATTAAAAAAATAAGGTTCAGAGAGTGATGTGTGATGCGATAAATGATGTATTTTGTATGAAGGTGCATGCACAATTGTATAATGAACTCCCTAAAAATATTAAAGAATCAGAAAAGATATCTTCTTCAAAAAATTATAGAAAAATCACATTGTAAGTAAAATTTTAAATAATTATGATTGTCCCTAACACTTTAAGTATGCTCGCTAAGAAGGCACTCTTCTAGTTTTAAGCGATCAATGTAAACTTGTTACCCTTGTTTAACCACGATACTACTGCTCATTAGTTAGGCAAAAATAAGTTTTGTGCCCATGCCACTAGAACTATAATGTACACACTATTAAAGTGGTATGTTAATGATACTTCGCTAGGCAACAAATAATATTTTACTTTTTCTCTGGAGTAGTAACTTTCTACCCCGTTTTTAAATGATATGAGTGTCACGGCGGCCGAGCTTTGCGCTCGCAATATATTAGTATTTTTTATGTATAAAGACTTTATTAGAAGTACCCATAAATTCTTAAACAAATAAAATGGTCTTTAAACCTAAACATTAATAAATAAAAAAATTGGAAAAGATTGCCACAAATTTTGTGTGGATCCGCATTCAACATATGAAAGGTAAGGTGTGCCCTAAAGAGTAATGGATATGGATCTATTTTCTCTCTTGGATATTTGCAGATACAGACATGGATTATCAATATCCTGCACATTACTAATGTTTCAGTTAAGGCATGACACTAGTTGTAAGGCCCCCGAAACAAGATACAATTAAGTACACATATTGTGCATCTAATAGTGATTTTTAACAGGAGCCTTCTTTCTGTTCTCCCAGTATATTATGCAAGTATATGAAAAACGTATTAAGCATTTTTCAAGCATTGATTAGATAGGTACATAATTATTTACATTTTACTGTACGTACTACAGCACGCTTATCTGACTCACGCACGCTGTGACTAAATAGAAACCAACCAAGCCTCTGAATCCGCTACAGCTACCATCACTATGTTAAGGTTAGTGGAGCTACGCTGACACGGCATTTGGAGGTGGACAATAAATTACGGAGGATGCGAACATTGGCATTAATTTGATATCTTGAAGGAAAAATAACAAATCACTACATTGGCCAGTCACCTGTACGCCATCGGCATGGTCATCGGTCGACGCAGTCTTCTCGCCGTCAGCCGCTGCCTTGCCGTCCCTTAGCTCCCCGGGGCCATCGCCGTACAGCCAGCTGTCGTCATTATCCTCGCCTGGCGTCGGTCCGACTTCGGAGTCTGCCATGACTTCCAAAACCCTCCCGTCTTCGCAACAACGCGTTTATCTTTATATAATTTAAAATTAACTTCTGATCTAAATCTGTAGTTGAATATTAATAACCAATAATTCTCTCTTTCTCCCTCTCTGTAGGTTTCACCTTCTTATGTTCTTATGCTAGTCTAGCTAGTGTAGTGGTTTGCACCGGAGCGTAGAGCTCCGGAGATTCTCCGGTACTCCACCGGTGAAAGTAATCGGTGAAAAACACCGGAGAAACACCGGTATTCTCCGGTTATTACAACTTACAGATCCAAATATAAGATACATTTTATTTATTGATTAAAGATGTGTTTATTCGGTACCTACTATTTGTTATCATATACCTTTTAATTAACCGACTTAAAAAAAGGAGGAGGTTCTCAATTCGTCGGTTTTTTTTTATGTATGTTCCCCCATTACTCGAAGACGGCTTGACCATTTCAATATTTTTTTTTTGTTTGAATGGGTATACATTCTAGTTTGCTCTGTTGTCACCAAGTCAGGATCTGATGATGGGATGCCTGGGAAATCGAGAGCAATCCTCAAATTTTATAGGCACATATCTTGTGTCTCATATATTTTGGAAAGCTATTCAAGTACTTGCGTCTGTTGGTCATCATCTCGTGTTGATGAGGTGATGATGGAAGGTACAACTCCTTAACGGTTAGGCCAAAGCCTCAATAAAATATAAGAAAAAAACCACCTCCCATTTCACCCCCTTAGCACAGTGTAAAGAGCTTACCAGTGGTCCGACGCCTTTGATGTTTGCGTAAATGCCGACACCGCAACCGCATGGCCAAAGCACTAAGCGTTGCCAATTATTATCTCTGATTTTAAATTTAAACTTACAATAATTGATTTGTTTCTGTGTAAACACAAAATATTTTCATTTTCAAATCCAAGTTGACACATATTTTGTTCAAAATCGATATGGGTGTCATTTTCTATGTTTTCAAGGGTTCTGATTACGAAAATGACCCCCATTTTCAAATCCAAGATGGCGGACAGATCTTTTTGTTAAAAATCGATATGGGTGTAATTTTTTATGTTTTCGGGGTTGCTGATTACGAAAATGACATCCATTTTCAAATCCAAGATGGCGGACACATTTTTTTGTTAAAAATCGATATGGGTGTATTTTTTTATGTTTTCAGGGTTGCTGATTACGAAAATGACATCCATTTTCAAATCCAAGATGGCGGACACACTTTTTTGTTCAACGTAATACGGATTACTCGCGTGTATAAGTTGAATAATCAAAATGACGATGAAAACGAGGGTAGTTGTGTACCGCTGTCAGCTGCGCCTAGTAGTCGCGCGAGCAGAGCCGCGGCGCGCAGTTTGCGTCTCGCTGCCGCTGGGTCATTTGCTCCTAGAAGAAGGATTACGAATTTGTCCGAAACATTTCGAGCTAAACTTGACTTATACACGTGAGTGATCCGTTTTCTTTCACTATGATTGAGTCTCACGGTAGTTTCATGTTAAAAGTTACCTTAGACCACTACTACTACTGTTATGTATTGATATGTGATAATACAGGGTATGCAAATAGGCTAGTTAAATCTTTCAATGGCAAAAACCGAACCCTTATAGATTCGGCATGTCCGTCCGTTCGTCTGTCCGCATGTTACAGACATTTTCCTCGAAAACTTTATGAGATAACTTTATTGAAGAAATTTTGATTAAACGTTTAGTTTAAATATTTCTAAGGGGACACTCCATACATGTAACAAAAGTTGGAAAATAAATACAACAAACACCAACGTGTGCAATATTTCGACAGCTCTTTTGAAAATCATTCATTCATTCAATCATAACATTTTGAGGTTTCTAAGCAATTTTTTAATTAAGCTATTACTTGCGGAAATAATCGCTCCGAAAGTTACACAAATTATGTTTATATATCCTCTCCGTATCTTCTAAATCTATATGGTCCAAAAAAGTTATAAACAAGAGAAATAATAAACCGGAAGACAAAAAATCTAAACTTACTTACTAAAATATTGAACTTCCGAATGAGTCGGACTTTTTCGCACGTTTAGTATTATAGTCACTACGATTTACAACCATATCGATTCTAACAAAAAAATGTGTCCGCCATCTTGGATTTGAAAATGGATGTCATTTTCGTAATCAGCACCCCTAAAAACGTAGAAAATGGCACCCATATCGATTTTTAACAAAGAAATGTGTCCGCCATCTTGGATTTGAAAATGTTTGTAATTTTTTTGTCTACACATAAAACAATTAAGAGAAATTTCGGTCCAAAAAATGTTGTATGTTTCATTTTAATTCAAAATAATTAACGCTAGTCACCGACAGTCCTAAAAGCACAGAGCTAAAGTACCTAACTAATCGGGCAGTGATGGCGTATGCAAGGGGGCTCGCCCTGCCCGCCCCTCACCCCACACGATTGACCTGTCTAGAGGCCTTCGTCGGACGACTGTATAGACTGTGCCCTTAGGGTTGAAATTTTGAAAAACGGTGAAATAAGAGTTCATTTATTTCGTTTGTAAAATATGTTCACTAAGTTTCTTAATTTTAATTTATTTCATCCCCCTTTTTGCCCCTTTAAAGTTGAAGTTTTTAGAAATGTTGAAACACGTGTTTATTTATTTTATTTGAAAAACAAATTCACTTAACGTAACTTAAAAAAAATTAAAAAAATCCATACAAATTTTCACCCCCCTTTTCACCCTCTTTGGGTAGATATTTTCAAAAACGGTAAAACACCTGTTAATTTATTTTATTTCAAACACATATATTCATCAAGTTTCATGACGGTAACCTTAAAATAATAACGTTTTCCCATACAAAGTTTCACCTCCCTTTTCACCCCCTTAAGGGTGGAATTTTAAAAAATTCCGCCTTGTCCCGGATGTACATTATAAAAGGAATCTCTATGCCAAATTCCAGTTTTCTAGGTCCAGGGGTTTAGGCTGGGAGTCGATCTGAATAGAAGCTTGATTTCTAGCTAACTACTTATCAAAATTCTTCGGAGATCTCCGGAGAATCTCCGGAGATCAGCAAATCACCGGTGAACTTCACCGGTACGCAAGATTTCGCTCCGGTGCAAACCACTGAGCTAACGTTATCGTTAACTGAACTGAATAAGCAAGCATTTGGCCGTAGATAACGTAGACTGGACTTCATTCGTAGACAGAGAAGGAGATGGACCGCTGGACATTTCTTACTCACTCACACACAAAAAGGAAGGCTTAATACGACTTAAGGATTCATGGCTAAAGGAGACAAAGATATCTATTTTCTGTTCCTCATCGTATGGCCGGGTTTTTCAAGGTTGCGCTTCGCAATGCTCAAACTTTGACGTTTGACGGAAGAAGCGGAAGCAAAGCAGTTAATTGATTTTCACGTTTAAAAGTTGAAATTGTAAAATATTTCGTGATTTACTTGCGCTAAAAAGTGGCCGGTGATAGTTTTTTAGCTTTTACATCTGTGATAATGGCGCGGTATAGTGTTATTGGCTGTAAAAGCGATATTAGAAGGAAGGTTACTGGGTTGTCTTTTCATTTGTAAGTAGACAATTTATTCTCGTATATTTTGTTACTTCAACGACTAATGTAGTTATATTTTTGTGGTTGTTAACTATGTGCGTTACATTTTTGTTAAATTTGTTAGATTTCAGCTATATTTCTGATATTTTTGCTTTATTTATTTATTTATTTTTTGAATTTTTTGGCCTGGTCGCAGAGACCTTTAACCCATAACTTTATTTTGTTTGAGGACACTTTGCAGATTTTAATGTTTCACTTATAATTTTTGCACAGTATTTTTTATGTATTTGTATATTGGTTTGTATGTTTCAGTGTTCTTTAAAAGTTCATTAAGCGGCGGCGGGCGGGAAGAAAAATCACTGTACTTTTTACACATTTCACTTTCACTAAATTCGCTTGCAAGCAGTGTTGCCAACCCCTTCCAAGTTTTACCTCCAAGTTTTTGTTCCAAACCCCCCTAAAAACCCTTAAGTACGGTTTTTAAAATATTTTATTTTATTTTATGATACATCAAATGTAGTCAGATAAAGTCACAAATAAAACACCTTTATATTGGTTTTGTAGTTTTATAAATAAACAACCATGCATTAACCTGAGCGCCATTCCGAAATTTGAACTTCATATCGTGCCGTCTCTCTCACTCCTATTTGTGTGAAAGAGACATCACGATACCAGGAGCACCGCTTGGTTAGTTTTAGTCGCTTCCTTTAGCGGAAAAAGATGATTTTGATGAAACCAGCACCATATTTTAGTATGTTAATAAGCACGTTATTCTGACTAAAAAACCATCGGGAGACTTCTAAAGTGGTTGAGGCACCAGTTATGACGTCATCAAAATGGCCGCAGCCGCGTTCAGAATATTGCGTATACCAAAGAAAGTATGTGTTATGTAAGCTCGTGTGGGGTATCATAAAAAGCAGAATTAAATGCACTACAATATTGTTCCTACATTTGACCTTGTAAATAAAATGGTTTGCGTGAAATTTAAAGTTTTAGTAAAATTTTCACAAAAAAAATTATCCTATTTTGGTTCTCATCAACTTTTCTAGTAACTTTACAATAAAACATTGTGTTTAGGTATGACTGCTACATTAAAAAGCTATAAAACGCCATTAATATTTTGACAATCGGCTTATAAACAAGCAAAATATATCAATTTTTTTCCCACACCGGATGTCTTAAAATGGCCGCTGCCGCGTTCAGAATAATATTGCGTATATAAAAAAAAGTATGTAACATGTAAGCTCGTGTGGGGTGTCATAAAACCAGAATTAAATGCGCTACAATACTAGTTATATCCTTGACCTAGTAAATACCATGGTTTGCGGGAAATTTTAAGTTTTAATTAATTTTTGACAATATAAACTTCCTTTTCTTGTTTTTATCAATTTTTCTGGTAATTTTACAGTAAAACATTGTACATAGATATGAATGCTATATTAATAAGCTATAAAATGCTATCAACATTTTGACAATCGGTTTATAAACAAGCAAAATATATTAGTTTTTTCCCATACAGGATGTCACCACCATGAGCCGGACGGCTATTTCAATACAATTTGCAAGGCAAATGACGTTTGTATGTAACTTGTGAAACGATATTTTTGACAACTTTGGTAAGCAATATTTTCAAAGATTTTTTACGTATTTTGCCTGGAACATGCACTTTCGCATGCGCAAAGCAGAGTGCAGTTAAGTCCGTTTTTTAAGTTCCATTCCACATATAAACCACAGTATATATATAAGCTAAAGCAGTACAGAAACTAGGCCTTTTTGTTGAGATGATGACGCCAATTGAGCGTTAGGGTTGTCCTCTTATTTTTTGTAAAATTGAAAAAGCTTTTGTGTAGTTAGCTCTGTACCTCAGCTATTTAGGCCTTTTTTGAGATAACTAGCTAGTTTTCATTGAAGCATTAGGGTTGTCACTCTTAATTATTATAAAAATAATGGGTTTTTATTTATTATTTACTAAAAAACGATTATTTGGGTTTCATAATGATCAAATAATCGAATGAATTGACTAGTTTACAAACCAAATTGTGTAGGTAATTAAATAATTTTGCAATAAATAAATGAATACTGAATACATTTTAAGAAAGCTTTGTTTTTGTTAGTTATTAAAAATGCCCAACTGTCATCTTGGATCAAAAAAATAATGTAAAATTCGAACTCACCGCTGCCAAATTACGTGAAATCGACACCCATGACCTTACGTACGTAATTTCTGTACTGCTTTAGCTTATATATACGCTTATCTATACATATAATAAAATCGTAGACCCGGCGCGTCTGTACATTCAAGATATTTACAAAAAAAAATTTGGGTCGCGTGGAATAATTAATAGAACTGTTTTTTTTGTTTTTTTTTGTCTGTTTGTCTGTTTATCTGTTTGTCTGTTTGTATGTTTGTTTGTGGAGGCATCACGCAAAAACCACTGGACAGATTAGAATGAAATTTGACATGGTAATAGTTTACAACCTGGAATAGTATATAGGATACTTTTTATCCCGTTTCATTTCATGTTTTTTACCTAAATTATTGTTTAAATTTACTTAAGTACACATTTTTTTATAATTGAAACTGACCATAGACATCACAGCTGATTCAGCTGTCATGACTGTCACACCATTGTTTTTTTTTTCATTAGGCCAAGCTCACATTATCAGCACACTACTTTACTAACTTTTTTAAAAGTAAAATAGACCATGGAAACATTAAGTGACATGTCTCATTCAGCCAAATCGGTGGCTGTATGCAGGCGTTCTATTCGAAATTTAACATTTTTATCAATGTCTTAAATAGCTTGGTAGTATTAAAAAGAAAAAATATGCTTTTTTAATAAAAAAAAAACAGCGGGAATATGTAAACACTGTAAAGAAAAAAAGCGCGGGAAACGTGAAACGCGGCGGTTGTCTTTTCTGGGTTTTTTATTTTAATATTTTTTAAAAATCAGTTAAAAGATCAGTTAGGTAGTGATATTGTATCTATTTTCATTCACCTAGTTGTAGTTAATATTTATATTTGTGTAGTGTCATAAATTTCGTCGTTGTAGGTGAGTTTTTATAATTATTTCTCCCCCATGGGGGATAAAGAACCACCGGACCCTGGAGGTGCAAACCTCCAGGTTGCATGCAATATTGAAATAGACGAATCCAGTGTAGACACGGACGCTTCTACTACTGGTAGCAGAAGCGACCGTAAACGCATATTAAAAACTAATAAAGTGTGCAAACATTGTAACAAAACACGGAAAAAAAAATGGCGGAAACTATGAATGCGATTGCTCTGAAAGTTTTCGAGAGTCATCTCCCATAATTGCGAAAAAACAAGAGACTGTTAAAACAAACGAAACACCAAGGTTTAGCAGGGATTTATTCGTGGATTCTGATGTTAGCCCGTACATAATTCACGTACAATTAAAGAAAGTGGAAACAAATTCGTCGTTGCATCCAGTGGCGTTCGGATTTTTTTTAATGAAAAATAGGTTTGAGAACATTATCAATGGTAGTGTTAAACGTATTGGCAGGACTCGAATGTCAATGGCTTTCAGCAAGGCTACGAACGCTAATGCTTTTATTAAAGATACTCGCTTAGACGGGGAGAATCTGATGGCATACATTCCATCATTCTCAATAACACGCATGGGCTTGGTACGAAGAATTCCTGATCAATGGTCGGACGATGAGATTTTGGCCAACATTTCTGTGCCCATTGAGTGTGGAAAAGTGGTCAAGGTCAGGCGTCTTAATCGAAGGGTACTTATAAACGGCTCAGTCATCTGGCAACCCTCAGAAACTGTTGTTTTAACTTTCGATGGTCAGCAGCTTCCAAAACGAGTGTTTTCATGCTACAATTCTATTCCTGTAGAACTGTACATTTTTCCTACAGTACAATGTTTTAGCTGCTGTAAGTTTGGCCACACCAAAACAAATTGTAGGTCAAAACCCCAGTGCTACAAGTGTGGACAAATGCACACGGCTGAGACTTGTTCTGTTGATGAGGACAATGCCTTTTGTTTTATGTGTAATGGATTTCATTTTGCCATCAGTAAATCATGCCCGGAACACAAAAGACAAAGGGATATCAAAGTAACTATGGCCAATAGCTGCATCTCATATGGAGAAGCTGTAAAGCTTCATCCTCCAGTATCCAAATCATTTGCAGATGTTCTTTTCCAGCCAAATACTTCTCCTCATCAACCTGCAACACACCAATCATATCGTAATAGTGTTGGAAATGGAACCGCACAAAACACAACTAATCAATCTTACAGAAGAACAGTATTTGCTAGGCCCCGTGGCCCACCAATTAGAACTAGTAAAGGTTATGATCAAGATGCCCGTAATGCCTTGTTAAAAGAATATGCTATTCCACCTCCAACAAATGGTTGTGCGCTCAAGGATTCAAACAATTCTGAATCTCAAACTCAGTCTGTGGCTGAGGCTATAATTGCTTTGATTACTTTGTTGACCAAATCTAGCCTTGTCTCATCGTCCCACGTTGCCCCCTTGCTTGAAGCAGTTGCTGCTACCTTAATACAAAATGGACAAGATAGTTCAGTGGAACTGTCGAAGTGTAATTAGTAAAAAACAAGACATAATCTATCTTATAAATAAGTTTAATCCTTTCGTTTTTGCCCTCTCGGAGACATGGCTTAAGCCCGGAGCTCTTTTAAGACTCCCTGGCTATTCATGTCTCCGTGAGGACCGTCCTGATGGGTATGGTGGAGTGGCTTTACTCATCAGGAATTGTATAGATTTTCCGCAAATAACTACTCCATTACACAGTAATGATGACTGGTCCATCGTTGCTGCCATTGTAAATTATATTTGTATCATCTCTGTATATATTCCTCATCCATCATCAATAATTTTTCATGAGTTGGAACAAATAATATCTGCCCTTCCAAAACCTATCTTGATTCTAGGTGATTTCAATTCTCAGCATCGTTCTTGGGGTAGTTCTGTTTCTAGTTACTATGGCGAACAAATTTTAGACATTCTAGATAGTCATAATTTGTGTTCTCAATACTGGCTACCCCACTAGGCGTACTGGCCCCTTGGAGGCAGTTAGTGTTGTGGACTTATCTATTTGTTCCGCTCATCTTTCATCATCTTTATCTTGGTTTACATTAGATTCAACATATGGCAGTGATCACTTTCCAATTTTAATTCAATTTCCTTCTTGTATTCCATCACATCCAAAGTCTAGTCACAGACTCAAGTATAATTTAAGTAATGTAGATTGGATAGCTTTTCAGAACTGTGTGGAAATGAAAATATTGAATCTTCCTAGTGTAGCTGAAGGGGATGTAGTTAGTTCCTAACTTGCGAAGATCATTACTGAAGCAGCTGATGAAAATTTTCCTGTCAAAAATAGTGCATTAGGTAAAATTCCTTCTCCACCTTGGTGGGATTTTGAATGTTCGGAGTCGATTAAAAAACGAAAGGAGGCTGAAAAACGTTATCGTCAATCTATGATAAATGAAAACTTTGAATCCTACATGCAAGTATTTTTTTTTTATACAACGAGGAAGGCAAGCGAGCAAGTGGGTCACCTGATGGTAAGTGATCACCACTGCCCATAGACACCCGCAACTCTGGAGGGTTTGCAGATGCGTTGCCAACCTAGAGGGCTAAGATGAAATGCAGGTTGCACGAGATACTAAAAAGTTGTTGCGCAAGAAAAAATATGAAGGATGGAAGCAATTCTGCTCGTCACTTTCTCCCAATGTAAAACCTTCTTTAGTATGGAATAATGTAAAAAGGTTTAGATCTGCATTTAATGATACTCCTAGACAGATTCTTTCTCCTAACCTTGCTCAACAATTTATGGATCGCTTAGCTCCTGCATCAGTTCCTGAAGAGTATGTTTTTCAGCCTTCTTCCATTCCTTATAGTCCTTCTTCCCAATCTGGTCTTGGTTCTCCTTTGGAAGAATTAAAAGGAATTTTAAATCATTTAAAAGATTCTGCACCAGGCGAGGATGGGGTTCCATATTCTTTTCTTTCAAATGTCAGTGAAAATATTCTTTCTTATTACCTTTCTATCATAAATACAGCTATGTTTACTGGCATTGTTCCACAAGCTTGGAGATCTCAAATTGTGATTCCTATACTCAAGCCATGTAAACCTGCAGATGATGTTTCCTCCTATCGCCCAATTGCACTTTCTTCAGTATTTGCCAAAGTGGCAGAACATTTGATTAAAAACAGGTTAGAGTTTTTCATGGAAAGCAAGCAACTATTGGCGCAAAGTCAATTTGGCTTTCGTAAAGGTCGGTCTTGTCATGACAGCCTGGCGATAATAACATCTGATATTCGTTTAGCATTTTCGAATAATGAGTCAGTGACGGCTGCATTCCTTGACATCAGTTCGGCATATGATAATGTCTTAGTGCCAGTGTTAAGAGACAAACTTTACAAGTTAGGTGTTCCTTTAGTTTTAATTAACTTCATAATCAATTTACTGTCAGAAAGATCCATTAGTATTCTTCTAGATGACAACAATCGAATTATCCGTTCAGTGTGGCGAGGACTTCCACAAGGTTCTGTACTGAGCCCATTAGTATATAATATTTGATTTAAAATCATCTTTCAATGGCTCAGTCAGAGTTTTACAGTATGCTGATGATCTACTATTGTATTCACCTGATTTATCCATTGACCGGGCTAGTAATAATCTCACATCTTCCTTATGCTTATTGAAGAAGTGGTTAGACTCCAATGGCTTCGAGCTCTCTCTGTCTAAAAGTGCTGTCGTTTTATTTACAAGAAAACGTCTTCCACCTCCAATTTCTGTTAAATTTGGTAGTCATGTCATTCCAATCAAAAATCAAATTAAATTTTTAGGCATCATATTAGATAGCAAACTGTCAGGTCTTGCTCAATGTGAGTATATAGTTTCCAAATGTGACAAAAACATTAACATCCTCAGATGTGTAGCAGGGGTATGGTGGGCTGCACGTCCCTTTTGCTTGAAACTATTATACAATGCTTTGGTAAGAAACATTTTAGATTATGGGACTTTTTTACTAGAACCTGGAAGTGCTGCTGGTCTTAAGAAATTACGTGATGTTCAGTCTAAAGCTCTTAGAATTATTTGTGGTGCTATGAAGTCCAGCCCCATAAATGCGCTTCAGGTGGAGTGTGTGGATCCTCCCCTCGACTTACGGCGTCAATTTCTCAGCGACAGATTTCTTTTCCATTGTGCTCAAGTAACTAATCGTCAGCTTTGGTCAATCTTGCCCCAACTAACTCTACAGATATCTTGTTCAAGTTACTGGAAACATAAGAATTCTCCCTGTTTAATTAAAAGCTTCCGAAGATTTAAATCTATTCTGGCTCCCACTTTTAACTCTTCAACTCTCCCCATTTTTCAATATGAATATGAATCATTAACTCTGGTTCCTTCTGTCGATTTAAATATTGGTATTTTCAAGTATGACCTCGAGCATAATCGTCTGTTTTTGAGTTTCATTGAAACCGAAGCTCAGGATGCCCATCATGTGTACACTGACGCTTCAAAGGTCTCTCCCAATGGTTGTGTGGGTGTTGGTGTACTGCACTCTCAGTATGACATAGTTCAAAAAATAAAGCTGCCACCAGAATCTTCAGTGTATACTGGGGAGTGTTTTGGCATCCTGAAAGCAGTAAAATATTGTGTTTTAATGAAGCTTAGAAATTCTATCATATTCACAGATTCGCTGAGCTCATTGCAGTCTATTTCTAAATTTCCATTCAAAGCAAAATCTAACAATCCATATATTTACAAACTTCGAAGTTTTCTATTTAAATGTTACCAGAATGGATATGTAATTTCCTTTGCTTGGATTCCGGGACATAGGGGTATCAAAGGTAATGAGCGCGTAGACCGGTTGGCTCGCGAAGCTATCGATTGTGGGGATCTCAACCCGTACAAAAATATTGCGATTGGTTAATCTATTAATTGTAAAAAACAAAAATTACATTATTTGCACAGTTTGTATAAATTTCTTTTTTATGTCAGCTTTTGGTACCAAGCAAAAAAATCAGAAAAACTATCACATATTGGACTAAGGCATATACTGTGGCTTAAGAGGCTGTACACACAGGGACAGGGAAGCCAAAACTTAGTTTCGTTTTGAAATACGTTGGTAGATGATTTTTACCCGACTGTGATAGACGGAAGATTATGTTTTTCGAGTAAGTACATAGGTATGTATGTATTTATGTATTCGTATGTTTGTGAATGTTTGTATATGTGAATATAAACGGATGTATTTATTTACTATGTATGTGTGTGTGTGTGTGTGTGTGTGTTTGTGTGTGTGTATGAATGTATGTTTGTGTGAATTTGTGAGTTGTCGTCGGCCTCTTAGTCGTATGTCATAGGTTATATGTGTGGGTAATAGGTATTCGTTCAAAAGCAGGCAGGTGCTTAATATTTTTTTAATTTCGATAGTTAAATGATTTATATAGATGTATATAAATTAAATACACATAAAAACAGTAAGTTTCTGAATTCGTATATATGTGTTTATTTATTTCGACTTCTGTTTTCTTCTTAGGTAGGGTACATCTATAGATGATAAACAGGATGCAAAAAATCCCGTTTAATAATAAAGCGGCTGTTGGGGTCAATGTTCTTTTATGTGTACATTCAATAACCTACATTCAGAGTAGTAAGTAAGTAGATCAGCACCAAATAAGTACTTATGCCAGCTTGTCATGTTTGTGACATCCCTAAGCATTTTCCCCTATTCGTACCTTATTCGTTTCTATTGCTCCCATTTCCAGTATTAATAGGGACGGCCAGTTTTTTTAACACACAGGGGGTAAGTACCTATAGATTACATTGTTATGAAGTACATTATTACAAATGGTTTCTCAAACACAATACTAAAGTTTTGAAACCTTAACGTTGATAGCACTAATGAAAATATTCTGTTAAAATCGCACTCAAAGTTCAAAATTATCCCTATTGACTCCGGTTGACGGTACTACATTGTACCTAGTTTAGTACCTAGTATCAGTGATATGGACCGGGAGCACGTCCGCACGCCGCACGGGTGCCGAAGCGCTCCCCGCCACTGCGCTCGCAACACCAACCTATTACAAAATGTTTCAAAGGGCATTAATGGAATAAATAAAATACCCACATTCAAACTAAGTTCTTTTAAAAAACGAGGTAAGTACATAGGTACCTAATTATATACTCACCTGCCTACATAACTTACCTAGTTTTGCTCATATACTTGTGCTTAGAGTATCTAATCTAGGTAAGTACCTACCTACCTACATAATAAGATTATGTATTGAAGTACGAATTGCAATAAAGTACCTACCTAAGATGTAATTACCTAGGTACCTAACAAGTACAAGATATTATAAAAGCTGCGCATCTTTGCGTTTCGTAAAATAATACCTACCCGAGGTTATTCCGTTAAGGCATGTCAAAAATTGTTACCTATGCTTTTTATGGCTTCTAACTGCGTCGATTGAGGGGTGGAATTTGGTGTTGTGAGGAGTGAGCGCGTCTGTTAGGGGTGTTTAGATGCTACGCGCTTGCGCGCGTACTTCGCGCCACTCGGCTACGTACCTACGTCGCTTGCCAGCCACACTACACTGTACAGTACACTAGCCAGCCAGATGTCCAGAAAAGCTTTCCGTCGATATTCCAACGCTCTTAAAAATTCAAGTACTCAAGTAAAATGTGTATTTGGACAAGTTTAATATTTTTGTTTCCGAGTTAAATGTTCGATCAATCATTTATGAAATGTGTACTGTGTAAACTGTGCGTGCAAAAGAAAAAATTTGGCATCTTAATATCCACGAGTTCGTTCCGAGTCTAACAAAGCGGCGGACATTTTATTTTGAGTACTCGATAATGTAGCGTTGCGTCGAAAACTTTCATGTCGTTTAGTGGATATTACTTAAGAAATCGTTCGCTTGTTCCTTTCGTAAGTACTGTGCTTAATAATGGTGTTTTTATTTAGTAATACTTAACAAATGAACCACTAGTAATAGAAGTGGTTTGTCCAGCATAATCACGCCAAGAAAGTCAATATTTAAAGGAAACATGACTTCTCTGTGACGTAAGCAAATATAATATTTCTTCAAACAGGACTTTTGTAAGTATTACATAAAGCTGATTTATTTGATATCGACCCATTTCGCTCTGGAGGGTCTTGTCAGTTATTTCCGCGCGCACGACGCCTCTAACCTCTTTACCTAATCGAATTGTCATGATTACAAAACCTTTCATTTTAAAAGTAGGCTATGAATGTGTATGATATTCCGTTTTCTTTTTATTTCTGTCGAAATAGTGATGCCGAGGGGGGTGAAGCGAGGGCCGGCGGAGGGTGAGGCCGAGGTGGTGGTACGCGTTGGGGCGTCTCCGTCACAAACTACGCTTTTGGATGACAGCCCTAGCCAACCCATCAGTTATCATCTGCTGGATCACGGGTATGGTGCTACGCCTCAACATCAGATCAGACGGGAGGCGCCCTCTGCACCACCAAAGACATCTGAAGTAAGTCTTACTCTTTACTTTGCATATAATGCCAAATGCTTCTTGCTAACTAGGTTCCTGTCATTCAACCTACTTTTTGAACATTAGTGCTACAACCAATTGATATAAAAAAAAACACTATTTCTATTTAAAACTCGTCTTTGCCTACACAAACATACTTTTCATGATCTAAAATAGGAAATGTTAAATGTGCATTCAAATGTATATCACACTGGTGTCCTGTACAGTTTAAAGGTACAAGAAAGCCAGTGCATGGGTGATAAATGATAGACTGAGTGCTGCATTGAATGCTTATTGTACAATAAATTTCACACATTGGTCAACTTTGCAAAAGATTTATTATGATATGATCCTGTCTTAAACAATCAAAGCAATATGTAGGTAGTCAGCACTCAGCACTGTATACCCTGTTAATACTGTATATGAATTTCAGTTTTTCATTTCTGATTAGAAGATTACTTACTATCACAATTAAGTATGTAAATAATGGTTGGTAAAAAACCTAGAGTCCCAGTAAGGTGGTCCAAGCGAACATGGTTAGGTTAATACTAATTTGTAAACAACATCGTAGGATTGTAATTGTGTTAAAACATTTCAAAGATGCTAGGAGATGTAATTTTTGTTTTTTTTTGACAAATTTGTAAAGCCTTAGGTAAATAAATGGAAAATGAAAGAGAAATGTTTTGTTAAAAAATTACACTTTAAATGTAAACCTTTTTAGCTTTTTTTGTTAAATAACTGTACTTGTAAGGTCAGCCAATTTACATATCCTTACCAAATATCAAGTTCATCCGGCCGCTGGAAATGGATCAAATTTAATTGATTGGACCTAAACAGTCATTGCTAGTTACATAAAAACTAGTAGAAACAATAATAGTAACTATCTATTTCTCTTACAAAATTAGTTTTTTTTAACCATAATTAATCAAAATATCTAAACCCAACAAGTGTGAGATGAACTCGCTTAGAGAAGGGTCCATATAAACTTATTGTAGTCATATATGTCAACTGTGAACGTAGGCTTGTAGGGACGACAGTATTTTACATACAGGGTGTTACAAAAATACCCATATAGCAGAAAGGGGTTAAATGGTCTGTTATAAAAGTCCATTTATAATATTTAAATGATTTTTTTTTTCATCATTGAATAGCAAACCCTTACCCTATATATTTTACGGGTTATTTAGTAACTAGAGAGCGCCCCCCGGCTCCGCCCTCGTGGAATATTATGTTATGCAGGATTCTCTATAGCAATAGGAATGTGTCCTCTGGGTAAAACATTTTATGATATCAATAAAAAAAAACATAAATAAAATTTAAAATTTTCTTCGACAGCAATGCAGGATAATGAATGAATTTCTTTTTCCCTGAATGGTAACACAAATAATAGATCACTCGCTTTTGGCTCGAAATTCGAACTTGCGATTTATTTTGCTTAATATACAAAATTTACACACACAATATAATATTTTCTCAAGTTTTTCGCGATTCTCAAGGTCAAAGAATCCAATTGCTTTAAAATTCTAGAGAAATAATGCGTTGTTTGGGAGAAACGTGTGAAAATGGTGTTGTAGGACGCCAACCTGCTCTGTCTCGTTTTGTGTCCCATTCTGGCGTTTCACTTTTATACGATAGATTGTATTATAGATACGTTGTAAAGTTCTGATTTTAATGATCCTTTTTTTAAAGGGTAAAACTGAACCCTTACAGGATCACTTTGTTGTTTGTCTGTCCGTCTGTCTCTCAAGATCCTTTTTCTCTGGAACACGTGGAGGCAGCATGCTGAAATTAATATCAAATACTCAAGCCTGCAGTCCCTTGAAGCTGTGAACAACTCGAACTTCTAAGTTAACGCAATCAAAAGATACAGTACCTACCTACTTAATTAAAAAGATGTTCCTATACAAATTGCTATGAAATCAAAACATATTATAGAGCGACTTCCAGTTGTCCTAGAAACTTGAAATTTGGTATGAAGGTAGGTCTTATACCAACCAATCAGATGAATCTGAAAATCTACTTTTTTTTTATGTCAGTGGGCAGTATAAAGTAACCGCGTACATTTTGCTTAAGAGCAGGGCTCTGCTAACACTCAACAACCTTAAAGACTCGATTCCCGTGATAGAGTAACTATTTATTGATCAGGTATTATGAAACACTTTACAAAAAAAGGCGGACAAGTGCGAGTGCAAGTCTGGAAGGTTGTTGAGGGTAAGCAGAGCCTTGCTCTTAAGCAAAATGCACGCGGTTACTTTATATAGCTCACTGACATTAAAAAAAAAATCAGATTCATTTGATTGGTTATGCTATAAGACCTACCTTCATACCAAATTTCAAGTTTCTAGGACAACTGGAAGTACTTAGCTCTATAGCGGGTTTTGATATCATAGCAATTTGTATGAGAACATCTTTTTTAATTAACTACTATACCTATCTTTTGATTGCAATGTATGGGAATTTTGGCAAAATTAATGGAGAAGATTTCCCCTCCCCCCCTTGCCTTGGGTATACTTAATCCAGTATTTAGTTTGGCAGTACATGTTTTGGTCGTTAGTTGCGTACTTTTTGAGAACACGAGGTATAAAAAAAAAAGAAGAATGATATCGTTTTTGCATGTATGAAAGGTTGATGGCAAATTTAACGAGTATTATTTCGTTCATAAACACTTTTCATGTATCGTGAAAGGTTTTCTTTAAAACTGAAGAAAACCACGATTCGGGACACTTTCAGGCCCGTAGGGGGCATGCACCTAAGGGAGGGGGACGACGACGACGACGACACTTGATATTTTTTTACTTCCTCATGCATAGAAACTATTCTCGGAGAAAAATCATCTCCATTAATTTTGCCAAAATTCCCATACATTGAAATCTAATCTGACTGAACTAGTTTGCTATATAATTACTTTGCTCACCCGCAACCACACGTTAAAATAGTTATGCCTGTGCGGTAAATGTACACACATTCCCCTGCAACACCTCCCCCTCCACTACTACACGAATCAACACATGCCACACAGACCCAACGATAGTTGCGTTGGGGTGATAACCACCACCACTACGCGTCCCAGCGCTGACGCGTTTCGGCACTCTCTGTTTGTGATTAACTAAATTGAATAGTTTACATAATATCAGTAGTGTAACTGTTCTAGCATTTTGAACGGTTGTTTTGGTGCTTTGACTATCGCCGAAACGCGTCAGCGTAGTGGTGGTGGCGATAGTTTGCTCTAAACATACATTTAGACCACTGTTTTTCGAAACTTTAATTGCAGACCCCTTCACTAGTGACTGATTTTGCTTTTATAATCCGCGGGGATCCGCAAAAGATTATAAAAGCAAAATATATTTATCTACACACAACCTAAACGAACCCATCATAGAGTACTTGTTTATAAATATGTGTGCGGGTGGTAGGACCTTGTGCGAGGTCCGTCCGGATCGCTACCACCATCTTACTCGTTAATCCTGCCGCTAAGCAGCAGTGCTTGCACTGTTGTGTTCCGATGTGGAGAGTAAGACAGCCGGTGTAATTACGGGCACAAGAGGCATTTCATCTTAGCCCTCTAGGTTGGCAACGCATCTGCAAACCCTCCAGAGTTGCGAGTGTCTATGGGCAGTGGTGATCACTTACCATCAGGTGACCCACTTGCTCGCTTGCCTTCCTCGTTGTATAAAAAAAAAAAAGAAAGTAATGTATGCAACTCTACATAATTAGACCTTAAAATTTTAAGGACCCACATTATGTAACAGTTGCATAAACTACTATTGTTTGTCTATTTACTCGAAAGCCGCCTAAAGGAGGGCTATGATCCTATGATATGAATGGACTTTGCACCTCCAACCTTCACTTTTAATTTTTACCTGGCTCGTACCGTGACCCTCCGAGCAAGACTGGCGATCTCCTGGAGCGTCGCACTCACAGGTTCAAAAACATGGTATATAAGTGATTAGAAGCACATCTGCTCTGATTGCCTGTCACACATATGCGGTAGTTTACTAATTCGCCGGTTAACAATAGCTCGAGAGTTTTCTAGTAATAATAATAAGGATTTAAGGAGAACTATTGCTATTCTTTCGCCGAAGTCCCTTCTGAGAGCACGGTTTCCTTTGTGTTGATTATAATTTATGTCGCGCATTGTCGGAAACGGGTACCCTCCCCACAGGTTTCGTTTGAGGGGCTTTGCGGCCCGCACCAAGCAGTTGCAGTTGTTGTGTCAGTTAATTGCCTTGCTTGTCTCTTTGAAGATACCTTGATATAGTTCTGTGGAAGATACCTAGTCGTAATTGAGTTTACTCCGTATTTAAAGCAGGTAGTGAATTAGAATAATTACAAGTAAACTACACTGAAAAAATGCAACGGTCTTCTCATACAGCAAGCCTGAATAATTTTGCATTACAAATTGTGTTATTAATGTGGGAAATGGAACGTAAGAGTGTGAGAGAGTACGATGTAAGTGTGACCGAGATGACGGATGTTCGAATGAAAGTAGGGTTTTGTTTAAAGATGGCATTTTGCTAGGATTTTTACACAGATCAGAGACGAGAGCTTTCGCTCATTGTAATGGAAGGAATAAATTAATAAATACATTAATGGAGACTAAATTGGTGCCTAATTTCATAATTTAGTCCCACAATTGGGGGCTCCACCGTGATTTGAAATTGAGAAAATAAAAATTATGATTTGATTTGACGGAAAAATTCAATGCGAAAAAATACGAAGAAAACTGAAGACGATTAAGACGGACGTATTAAAGAAGACGACGATTAATATTAAAGAAGACGACGATTAATACTAAAGAAGACGACGATTAATACTAAAGAAGACGTTTGAAGAATTCGAAGAATCGAGAAGAGATGCGACATGGAGAAGGATCCGAGGAGCAAGGAAGTGAATCTGGCGGACGCGGAATGCTCCATATAACAGCCGACTTGATCCCAGCATTCAGTGGTCGGGATAAGGCTTACGCGTTTAGTAGATGGGTCGAAGACGTGGAAGATCACTCCGAGATCTTCGGCTGGACCCCACTGCAACAGCTGTTGGTGGCGAGACACGCGCTGACGGGGACGGCGGCTCTGTGGTTACGAGCGGAGCGACCGCACAAGACGTAGGCCGACCTGAAGGCAGCTCTCAGCACTAAAGAATTTGGTGACGCTATAGACTCGGAAGACGGTTCACGAAATGATGAGCGCAAAGAAAAAACAGCGTGATGAGTCGTGTTTGGATTACTTGCTTGTCATGAAAGAGCTCGGAAGACGGGGCAAAATGCCTGACTACGTGGCAATTAAGTATATTGTCGAAGGTATTAAGGACGACGAAATAAACAAAATTATGTTGTACGGCGTAAAAACTTATAGTGACTTAAAAGAGAAACTAGAAATCTACGAGGAACTGAAAGAAAAAAACTCATTGAACAGACCAAAACAGACTGATAAGCGAAGCAGCAGTCACGGGAAGAGGTGCTTCATTCGCTATGGATTGCCCACATAAAGGGAAAGGCCTCAAATGCTTTAAATGTAATGATTTCGGCCACATTTCTTCAAAGTGCACGAGTTCGAACATTAACATGAAGCGAGGAGCAGGAGCGGAAACGTCAAGCCGTTCTAACGACACGAAGGCAGCGACGAAATCGTACGACCGGTAGATCGTGAGCAATGTCACTACGAATGGCGGCGGCATTTGAATCTGCCAACGGGAATGACAGCATTGACAGCTCAGACGGCTGCGAAAACAAAAGGATATTTGTTGAACGATCGGCGAACAAATCTTCGTGTAAAACACCAATGAAAAGTGTAACAATATGCGGTAAGACGGTCGACGCATTGATAGACACGACGTAAATTTAATGACGACGGACTTCTACAACTCACTTCGTGCGGCAAAATGTGATGACAGTTGTGTGTTTTCTGGATTTGGACTTTCAAAGGTGAATTCGTTAGGCAAATTTACGGTTTCTATAACTATTGACAATAAGTGTTATTATGACGTGCTTTTCCATATTATTCCTAATAATGTGATGCCTTATGATTTGATAATTGGACAGGAATTCCTTAAAGATGTTATGATAATGAATGACGGGTCTGTTGTTTTGAAGGAGCTTGATTGGATGGGGAACATGAATTGTTTTGCATTGTGTGATGATGTGTTTTTAGGTCATGTGAGGGATCCTGAGGTAAAAAAACAGGTACAGCAGTGTGTTGACAGCTGCACACCCAAATAAACCAAGGAGGCGCCTCTTCAACTCAAAATTGTCTTGAAGGATGATATACCGGTAGCGCAGAGGCCGCGGCGCATATCCCTCATGGAGCAGCAGGTGGTAGAGCAGCAGATAGAAGAGTGGTTGGCAAATTACATCATACGGGTGAGTTATTCAGAATACTCAAGGCCAGTAGTTTTAGTTAAGAAGAAAGACGGGTCAACTCGAGTGTGTGTAGACTATCGGTTGATCAATAAGAAGATAGTTAAAGACGAGTTTCCTTTACCTGTTATCGAAGATTTAATTGATAAGATGGGTGATGCAAAAATCTTCAGTGTGTTGGATTTAAAGAATGGTTTTTTCCATTTAAGAGTTGGTGAGGAGTCAATCCAATATACTTCATTTGTAATGCACCATGGGCAGTTTGAATTTTTAAGAGCACCTTTCGGATTGTCAACTTGCCCAAAGATGTTTATGAGATATGACAATTTTCATTGATGATATTGTTATTCCAGCTCAAGGCGAACAACAAGCTGTGGAACAACTAAGAAGGGTACTGGAGGTGGCATCGGCAAGCGGTTTGCAGATCAACTGGAAGAAGGCAAAGCTGATACAACATGAAATTTAATACCTCGGTCACATCATGAAAGACGGTGAAGTGCGACCAAGTCCTGAGAAGATGGATGCAGTACTAAGATATCCAGAGCAACATACCGTTAAGCAGCTGCATAGTTTTGTGGGCCTAGCATCCTACTTTAGGGAGTATATTATGAATTTTGCAGCTATTGCTAAGCCATTGACAGATTTGCTAAAGGAGGGTGTGAACTTTACCTTTGATGATAAACAAAGGACTGTTTTTCAAATGTTGAAAGAAAAATGGCAAGTGAACCAGTCTTGAAGATATTCAATCCCAAGTTGAAGACTGAGTTGCATACAGATGCATCTAGCACAGCATTGGCGGCTATTCTGATGCAAATTCATCCAGGCACAGGGCTCCACCCAGTTCATTTTATGAGCAAAAAGACCAATGAAGCACAAAGTCGGTATTCTAGCTATGAACTCGAGGCACTAGCTATCATAGAGGGTGTAAAGAAGTTTCGACACTACTTATATGGATTAATTTCAAAATAGTAACAGACTGTGAAGCTTTCAAGATTACCCTAAATAAGAAGGATTTGACCGCTAAGGTAGAGCGAGATGAGATAGCTACGAGATAGAGCATAGAGCCGGAAGTAAGATGCGGCATACTGATGCGTTGAGCAGGAATCCTTGTGTGGTTACAGTGGTGAGTAATCTGCATGATAGACTAAAGGTAGCTCAAGATCAAGATGATGGACTGAAGGCGATAAAGGACATTCTTCGAGAGAAATGTTATCAGGATTATTGGCTAGAAAATGACATCTTGTACCAAGGTGAGAGGAAGAATGTTTGAGAAAGAAATACTTCAAAGGACTCGCAGCTATGGTCATTTTTCTAAAACTAAAATGAAAGAAATGATTGAAAGAGATTACTTCATAAGAAATGTCGATAAGAAAATTGAAGAATTTATATTGAGCTGTATACCATGTTTGCTGGCTACTAGAAAGGAGGGGCGACAGGAAGGATTTCTGAACTCAATTGAAAAATAAAGCATTCCATTAGATACCATTCACTTAGACCAAGTTGGACCGTTGACAGAAACAAAGAAGATGTACAACTATATTCTGACTATGATAGACGGCTTTACGAAACTTGTTTGGTTGTTTCCTACTAAAACGACATCTACTAGAGAGACACTCAATAAACTGAGTGTGCACCAGCAAATTTTTGGCAATCCCAGGAGGTTTATCACAGACAGAGGTACAGCGTTCACTAGTAACGACTTCGAAGAGTATTGCAAAGAAGAGAACATTCAACATGTCAAAATTACTACAGGAGTACCTAGGAGCAATGACCAGATCGAGAGGATTCACCGGGTGATCATACCAGCTTTGACCAAGTTGTGTATAGAGGATCAAGGTACATGGTATAAGTACATAAGTCGCGTACAGAGAGCTTTGAATAGTACTTTTCAGCGAAGCATACAGACAACACCTTTTGACCTGTTGATTGGCACCAAGATGCGGAATAAAGAACATATAGAAATTATTAAATTACTTGAAGAGGAGGAAATAAAGCATTATAATGAAATCAGGGAAGAGAACAGAAAAGACGCTAAAGAGCAGATTTTGAAGATTCAAGCAGAGAATGAAAAATACTACAATCGCAAGAGAAAGGAAAGTACTAAGTATGATGTTGGTGACTTAGTAGCCATAAAAAGGACTCAGTTTGGGCCAGGACTCAAGTTACGGCCTAATGGCCTTATTCATAAACGTCACTCAAGCCTCTATTAGCTAAAATAGGTTTTGTCCTCTTCTTACCAACGGAAATGTCAATGTGACAAAAAAGGTCAAACGAACTTTAACGGCATTTTAGTTAATATAGGTTTATGAATAACAGGGTAAGTATCTAGGGCCCTACCAGGTGGTAAAAGTCAAACGGAACGATCGCTATGATGTAGAGAAGTTAGAAAGCTTTGCTGAAGGGCCAAACAAGACGTCGACCTGCGCCGACCACATGAAGCGGTGGCCTCAGGGCGAGCTCGGTGATGACCGTTTGGATGAGGAGGTATAGTATTTTATCTACACACATATCATAAGTCCTCTATAATGCGTTCAGAAACCGTAGAAAATGACCAGCATTGCAGTACATCGTCGCCTCCGCCCGCCCTGCAGGTCCAGCGGTAAAGTAATAGTCATTACGACATCGAATTCGATTTTTCGAATTTGACAACAAACGTAATTTACAATCATAGTGAAATAAAACGGATCACTCACGTATGTAAGTCGAGTTCAGTCCGACATGTATAATTAATAATGTGATATATATATTTTTTTTACTGTAAAAAAAATATATACGAAACGTCAGCTCGGTATGTTTGTCTATGGTTTAAAAAAAAAACAGTCAGATTCGTGACAGGTATGGGTATGATATATGCCTTCGGCTTCTGAACCCATCCTAGAGTACTTATAATATGTGTGTAGATAAAGTAATGTATGCAACTCCACATAATTAGGCCACATAATTGTACTGAATATGACTAAACAAAATAACAACAATATTTACTTTGATTATGGTATAAAAATGTGTGTGTGTGTGTGTGTGTGTGTGTGTGTGTGTGTGTGTGTGGATGTGTGCGAGTGTGTGTGTGTGTGTCTATGTCTATGTGTGCAATTTTGTGTATGTGGTAATGAGTAATAAAAACTAAGTGTTATAATATTAGGGAAGCATTGCTTCAATTTCCTCATATCTTAGAGTTTCTAACCAATTTATAATAATATTATTAAATTAATACATTAATGTAATAAAGCATGCACTTAACCTACTTGTAATTTTGTACCTAAGTGAATTTGAATTCTGTAAACGTTTTCAACCATAGTATAAAAAGTCTGTGGTTTTGAGTTATCCCTACTACTTTTGTTCGTGCCTCGAAAACAGAGCCGGTCAGTATAGGTACCTAACGTAGAGGGGTGTTTTTTATGCTTAAATATTGTAAATACAAATCTACTTACACAATTTATATTTGGACGGCAGAAACCGGAAATGTCGTAGGTATCCCGAAAAGTGGCCTAAATGACTTTTTAACCGACTTTAAAAAAGGAGGAGGTTCTACGTTCCAGTGTATGTATGTACGTCGATTACTCCGTCAATTATTGACCGATTTTCAAAATTCTTTTTTTATTCGAAAGGGTATACTCCTGAGGCGGTCCCATTGTCATCAAATCATGATCTGATAATGGGATCCTAGGGAAATCGAGGGCAACCCTAAAATTTTATAGGCACGTGTTATGTGTTTCATATATTTTCTAAGGCTATTCAAGTATTTGAGTCTGGTAGTCATCATCTCATGATGAGCTGATGATGGAAGGTACAACTCTTTAACGGTTAGGAATTGGAGGTAATTCTGAAAATGTTAAATCAACATGAAATTGTGAAATAAAAATCTTTGAACAAAAAAGTAAAACCGCCTCCAAAAAACCTTCGAAAAAAAACATGAAATAATCCTCTAAAGCCATGAGTTTTATGGCCTAGCTCTAGCAGAAATATGAAGTCGGTGCTTCATTCAAAGAATATTCCGCTCGCGCTGCACCGACTTCATATTTCTGCTAGAGCTAGGCCTTAAAACTCATGGCTTTAAAAGATATTTCACATTTTTTTAAAGGTTTTTTTAAGGCGATTTTATTACTTAATTGATAAGAAAAACATCCCGCGTCGATTAGTCTAGGGTATGCCACGTCTTCCTACGACGAAAAAAATTAAAGGTACCTACGCCATTGGCTTTTTTGTAGTTCTTATGCTGTTTAGATGACAAAATGCTGTAAATAGAGAAAAAAAAAACGCAATTACGAAATTAAAACAAACACAACAACACGCCCGTGTACAATGGTTGAATTTAAGGAGATACAGCATTTTTGACGTCCCTAAATTTAACGTTACTGGAGATACAACAATTCATTCAGAATTGGTGTATGTTATAATCGAACAGTTACCTTATTTCAAACGTTTAATCTGATAGCGAAAATCATGATATGATTTTACATATTAATTTTAAATATTATTTACGTCATAAGAATAGAGTATTGATTTATATACTGTGATAAATACATCACTCTGACCAGACTCGCCCCATCCTTCTATCCCCGCGTAGCGCATACACCGTTCCGATTACGCGACAATAATGCGTGAGCGCGGATGTAAGTATATCAACTTTGGAAAACAATAATTGCGTATCCCGTTAAAATGGGTTGTAACTGATTAAATATAAGGCTATAATAATCAGCTTCTTTTTCATCGTCGATTGGTTTGGGTCTCGTTGGTCTACGATGATATGAAATCTAAAAATCAGTCAGTATTTTGTACAGTGTGTATAATTTTTTTGGTCGTAACTGCCCTTATAAAGACGAATTTAAATATCTTAGAGATACGAGGAATAGAAGTCTACATTTTCATAAAAAAGAAATAGTTACGGTTTTCCTTTTTATATGCACGATAGCTTTTACGCCCTTTTTCAGGATGCATTTTTTTACTTTATTGCTTACGACATTCTCACTTTTCGTATTTTTAGGGTTCCGTACCTCAAAAGGAAAAAAAGGAACCCTTATAGGATCACTTTTTTGTCCGTCTGTCTGTCTGTCAAGACCCTTTTTCTCTGGAACGCGTGGAGGTCGCATGCTGAAATTAATATCAAATACTCCAGCCTGCGGTCCCTTGAAGCTGTGAAAAAATGAACCTTCTAAGTCAACGCAATCAAAAGACTGTAGTCATTAAAAAGGCTTTTTCCATACAAATTGTCGAAATCCGAAAACATAAAGGGTACTTCCAGTTGTCCTAGAAACTTGAAATTTGGTATGAAGGTAGCTCTTATAGCACGAAAACTCGGGAAAGTCTCAAAATATTAAATTTTCATGTCTGTCTGTAGATTTCCAGACCAATATAAGTTGACCCCACACTGCGTACATTTTGCTTAGGAGCAGGGCTCTGCTAACACTGGACTTCTTAAAACACTGGGGAAAAGCGTTAAACAATTTCTACGGAACCCTCGTGCGCGAGTCCGACTCGCACTTGGCCGGTTTTTTTTTTAAGGACAACGAATAACCTCTAAGGTACTGTAATTTTTTGGGTGACTGTAATCAATTCAAACCATGTTAAATCAATATTAGAATCATTATTTTGCACTACCTAGTTAAGACGAGTCATAATAGGTCTCGTCATCTCTGGAACATTCCGGTTTTTTAATTAGGAAATTAATGCTTTGTAGACAATTTAATACAGATTTGTATTTTATAGTTATGGTCCAAAAATCACGTTCATACGATTTATCGTTCCAAAGTTATAATTTTTTCTCCGTATTTTTTACTGTTTTTTGGCTCTTGTGTAAAGTTGGGTTTGTCACGATTACGCCCTTATTGTTTTCCGTCGTCTACATGTATAACTTGCGGACTTTTATGTTGCCGTGAATGGCTGACGGGAATATACCCACTAAATAAAAACTGTTTTATTTACAACGGAAACGATTAACAGCAAGGCATTTAAGTGTCGGATCTATCACTAAAAATTACACTATATCTAAATATAAAAGTCATATACTCTTGCTACATTAAGCCCTAGAATAAATCCAATAAATAATGTTGTTAGTGACACAACCGGTTAAATCTTGTTTATTGAGTCCCGTCAAAAATATTGCAAGTGACACTTCCGATAAATATCGATGAAGGAGTTCATTTTAAATAGGATCATGTAACTTTTTAGCATCTTCTAATAGGAAATTGCTTAATATTTACATATTTATTTTAGAGTAGAGTAAAAATAATAACAATAACTAATACCGAATTTCATATAAAAAAAATATTGGTTCTCCTGAAACGTAGCTGTTTTACAGATCCGACTCTTTTAATAAGGACCGTCGATTTGCTCTTTCTCTCTATTATGTGGCAGAAGAGACTGATAGGTAAGGTCTAGAAGGCTAAGGTTAACTTTAGATTAGACAAAGTCGAACGATTTGCTATTTCCGACAAACACCGGTCACACGTATAAAGTGTTAAGTCAAAATGATCAACATAGAAACGTACCACCCCGTCCCGCGCTCCGCCTCTAACCTCCGCGGCCGCCTGACGTTCGCAGCGTGTCCTTACATTTGGATAGAACTACTTCGACAAAGTTCCAGTTTTTTTTTTTTTTTTTTTATTCAGTGCGAATGTAGTATCCATTGAATAACTGTAATTTCTTAATTCTCACGACTATCTTAATTTGCCCCGAATAACAATGTACAAAATAATGAAAAATACATGTTCCATACTTTGCACTGGGGTGCAAAGTGAACTGAGTGTGTATAATGCTATAGAAAACTTATGTAAGTTTGCACCAACCGACTGAATTATCCTCGAGCCGCAATGTGAAAAAAATTATTTACTGAGGTTTCATACACCACACACCTTAATAATTAAGATATATTATGCAACAAAGGGGTTTATACACGAGGCTAAATTTACGCCAAATAACTTTTAACATACTCCAATATTACGCCACTTTAAAGTTTATACCTAACATTTAAAGGTCTTCCGTACATAACAGAAACGGTGCAAACCGGGGGCAACCATCTAGTCGTTCCCTCTAACGATTCCAAAAAAACCACGACTACACGACTTACTTCCGTACTTTTCACTAATTCGACTAGGGTATTTTATCAGGATTGGCTCAGCGCTATTTACTATAATTTTATAACTGAAATATTTTTTAGAATTAGTTCAGTAGTCTCAGAGACTAATGCCCGTTTTCACCAACGACACCTAAGTCATCACCTAGTCAGGGGACCCCTATCCTAAGTGGCCCCTTATATCTCTCCCTAACCTAATTTCATTTTCACCATCCTAGGTAACACCTTAATAGGGGTCCCCTAACTAAGTGACGGTTTGTTTTATCTATAGTGATTTCTAAAACCGGTTTTGTATCGATAATTTTTTTTAAGAGAAATAATTTCAAAAATCGTGTATGAAAAATTAAACCAACATGTTAAAAACATAGATAAAGTAGACAAATATATCATTAATACTAAATTGACGTCTTATTTCTTATTTTTGAATGTTGACTAAGGCTGTATGGCATTATCTTTGCCATCCAGAAAAATAAGAACTTACAGTGACAGTTTTTAACCATCTAATTTTTTTCGAACTTTCGGTGCGATGATTGTAGTTTATTAGCGAGCATTCATTGACTGAAACTGGAATGATTAGATCTGATAATTTATTCATGAACTGTACATATTTTCAAAGCATTGTTATTCGATTACTTTGAAACCCGTATAAGTAAGTAAGTAAACACTTTATTGTACAAAAAACAGGATAAAACACAAGTTACAACAATAACATTTGAGTACAAAGGCGGACTTATCCCTTTATGGGATAATACAGAACAGACCAGAACCCGCGAGCGCGCGTTTTAATTAATCGCTTCTCGTGTGATTTCTACATGCAGAAATTCCGTTCGGTTTATAAAAAACAGAACAGGATTATATTTTAAGTGAAAACGGATAGCGAAATCAATAATAAATTGACACAGTGCGCGGCGTGTTGTTATAATTGAACGCGGCTTCTGGTTTGTTTTGTATTCTGAGGGTCATTAATAGACTGATGATGAATATCAAGCATTCGTCCAGCTGCGATGAGGTCTTCCTTTATACAGAACTATTCTTCTTCTGTTCTGAGTTATCCTTATATTCCAAATACCTATAATGTAATATTTTTTTAAGTATGAAAAGCACGCTTTCTTTCGACATTCTACGAGTAGGTATATCATATGAAAAATCTTTAGTATCTATCATACTTTGTTAAATCATCTGATCTTCAATCTGATCTAAACAAGTTTGATGTGAATATTAAATCTAATTATTCAACAGCTTCCAAACTCTACAAAATCATTTAAATAGCCTTCCATTTTATATAAATCTTATCAGTTTTAGTTAATTATTGCATAACAAATGCACGATAACCTATAAAAATTAAAACGCATCTGCGACTGCGCGAACTGTCACTTAGCGCTAGGGGGTCAATATTCGAGCTCCTAAACTTAGGGGGCCCCCTAAGCAGTTAGGTGTTACTTAAGCGTTGGTGAAACGGAAATTGGTCTTAGGTGTCACCTAAAAGAGCTAAGGGATCCCTTAAATATTAGGAGTCGTTGGTGAAAACGGGCATAAGTACCCTACCAAGAAATAATTAAGGAAACAAAGAAGTATTACGTTACGACTGATTAGTAGGTATAAGTAGGTATGGATATAGCTAAAGCTAATATAATCTATAATATTAATTTGGATGACTTTTTACAATGTGTGCAGGCGGTGAAAAGAAGACTGAATTTAAGTGAGAGTAGTTCCGGCAGCCAAGGCCATGTAGTACCTATGAAAGCAGATTTCAAGACACCGAAGCAGAAACGAGTCAAAGTCCTCACACCATACAGTCGACCGTCCAATTCTATGAAAAAATACAGCGAGCGATCCAGGTAAACTTAGGAATAAAATTATTGTTACACTGTGCAGTTAGTTGTATATATTTATTATTATAATCTTACTTCGATCACAGAAGAATACGTATTTTCAGGTTCGACACATCCTTAGGATTACTTACAAAAAAATTTGTTGCTTTGCTGAAGTCTTCCCCAAATGGCGTGCTCGACTTGAATATTGCCGCAGAACATCTCTCGGTTCAAAAACGCCGCATATACGACATCACAAATGTTTTAGAGGGTATAGGAATTTTAGAGAAGAGATCAAAAAATAATATTCAATGGAAATGTGGTGAGTCCTTATTATTTGCATTATTATATCTTTACTTTATTTTACTTGTAGTAAAGGATACTATTAATTATATTGTTAACTTAATTTCTGCCTCAATAGTTTCCATCAATACATACATTATTACAATGTAATTTTAGTGCGAGTCGAGACCGACAAACATTTTCCTATAGCTGTGGTTAATTGACCATGTCAATAATAACATGTAATTATAGGTAAGAATTTAAAAGATATCATATCAGGTTCTTTTATTTGATCGTAACCATTACCATACGCCGTAAGGGCATTTAAATGTCTACGCTCACCAGTACGTCTAGCACAACTCACAGTGCGCCTTCTATCTCGCGCTAGGACAACCGCCCGTCCTTTTTTGTCACTCACAATGCAACGGGACGGGTAATATAATCTCGCGAGATAAACAAAGTCGCGGCCAGTCGTGCTAGCCAGACAGCGCGTGCGCAGTGGCTGGTCAAGATTCATCCAAGGTATTCAAAGCCTATCAATTAATTAAATTAAAATATGATTCCATAATCATTCCTGCTAACAAAATTCCGCGTTGGGTTGCTGGTGACGCGTCTTTATCTGCCTGACCTGCTTGACTACGTTAGGTGAGTAGGAAAGTTTTGAGGTACGAAAAATTTTTTAATTTAGAACATTTTTTTTTGTTTAATTTTTTCAAAAGGCTTTAGTCTCTATATAACGATTAATTCGTCTAAACCACAGTATATATATATATATATAAGCTAAAGCTGTACCGAAACTAGGCCTTTTTGTTGAGATGATGACGTAAGCGCCAATTGAGCGTTAGGGTTGTCCTCTTATTTTTTGTAAAATTAAAAAAGTTTTTGTGTAGTTAGCTCTGTATCTCAGCTATTTAAGCCTTTTTTGAGATAACTAACTAGTTTTCATTACAACATTAGGGTTGTCACTCTTCATTATTATAAAATTAATGGGTTTTTATTTATTATTTACTAAAACGTTTATTGGGTTTTGTAATTATCAAATAATCGAATGAATTGACTGACTGGTTTACAAACAAAATTGTGTAATCAAATAATCATCAACATATTAAGAAAACATTGTTTTCGTTAGTTATTAAAAATGCCAAACTGTCATCCGGCATCTTGGATCAAAAAAATTATGTCAAATTCGAACTCATCGCTGCCAAATTACGTGAAATCGATACCAATGACCATTTTTAGTGATGAAAATGCCAAACTGTCACTCGCCATCTTGGATCCAAAAAATAATGTCAACTTCGAGCTCACCGCTGCCAAATTACACGAAATCGCCACCCTTATGATCACTTTATTAACAAAAATTACAAACCCAATCCCAATCCGCAATCTTAGATTGATTTTTTTTATTTCACTGATTACAATTCGAGTTAAATTAATAAAAAGTAAATAATGTCACTATGCTATTACCATTATTCATCATTAAATTATACCACCTATCTAATAACTATTAGGTTTTAAACACAAAGAGTCGCCACTCGTCTCGACGCGGCACCCGCGACTGACAGCTCCGCTATTCCCCCTTATTAGCCTTGCAAAGACTCTGTCTGTGTGCGTGTGTCATTTCGAACGTTTGTACGTAATTTCTGTACTGCTTTAGCTGATATATACTGTGTCTAAACCAAGATTCAAAGCACTAGCGATACTTTTAATTAGGGGGGTACTCAACCGCAGGGCCGTGTTTTATAAAGCTACAAGTTACAATTTACAAGCGGAAGTCTCATTCTATCACCTTTTATTAGAAAGAGACTTCCGCTTGTTAATTGTAACTTGTAGCTTTATAAAACACGGCGCTGGTGTAAAAAACCTAAAGGGTACTTCCAGATGTCCTAGAAACTTGAAATTTGGTATGAAGGTAGCTCTTATAGCACAACCACTCGGAAAAGTCTCAAAATCTTAAAATTTTATGTCTGTCTGTAGATTTCGCAGACCAATATAAGTTGACCCCACACTGCGTACATTTTGCTTAGGAGCAGGGCTCTGCTAACACTGGAATTCTTAAAACACTGTGGAAAAGCGTTTAAATCTTTCTACGGAACCCTCCTTCGCGAGTCCGACTCGCACTTGGCCGGTTTTTTAAAATGATTACTCGAACAAAAAAATATTGCCGCCATCTTTTTTCCCGCGCTGCGTCCTCGTTTGGCCTTCCGCGGAAGTCCTTCGTCTGGAAACATTGAAACCGTCAACTGCCGCTTAGTCAACGGGTCATGTTGATAGATCCACGTCTCGTCTCCAATAATAAATAAATTGCGGCTCTCTACTTTTTAAATTTTTCTAGCATTTCCGCACACCAGGTCACGCGAGCTTTTTTTTGTTCGGCTGTCAAAGCTTGAGGACCCATCGTGAACAAAGATTCCTCACGTATAGAAGACCATGTAAAATTTAATTGATTGTCGGCGATGAAATCTTTAGGGATTCTTCTATCTCTCTGCAGGTAATTTTCGGGTCATCGAGCAAAATTTTATTTGCCGCTTCGATATTATCGTTCGTTACAGAAGAAGCAAGTTGGCCACTTCTGTCGTCATCTTTCAGGGAAAGTTTCCTCTGTTTAAATCATGAAAACCATCTAAAAATTGTTGCACGAGATGGTGCAAGTTCCCCAAATTCAGATAAAAGTCTACATCGGTACTCGTTTACACTCAAACCAACTTTAAACTCATATTTCATTGCACGAAAACGTACGCGTTCCTATATACAACCCTATAAACAAATGAAATGATTTTTTTTTTAATTTCGTCACATGGTTTATAACGTTCGAATTGTACATAAATGAGGGTTTTAAAAACTTATGGTTCAAATAGATTTTCTTTTTTAAATAGCCGTATCTCAGAACTTGCCTAGTTTACCCACGTAAACCATTTAGGAATGTGGATAAGTTTAGAACCTAGAATATGGATGAATTAACCCTGTAGACCATAAAAAAAAAAAAATATATATATAATGGAACAATTGACACTAGTACGGCTCGTTAGCGCAAAAAATGAGAGATACGGTCCCATCCGGCAGAAAGTATAAAACTTGGCATGCATGAAGCTTTTACGTATACAACAAAATATCGAAGTGGGAACAAGTCGTGTAGTGATTTTTGGACCCCCCCCCCCCCCTCTTTTGTGTCACCAATTACAGTTTTTTATTGATAAAACAAAACGGTTAAAGCTACATCAAAATTGTCAATGAACAATATATTCTTCATTACATTCTCTACAATAATTGTCTTGGTAGAATGTTGATAGGACTTACAGTTTTCAAAACAGACTCAACCACTGGGACGAAAATTAGAAAAAAAAATAAACTGCCTGTAGTGGGATATCTTTCCTTGCGTTATTGGGACAAAGCATCCGCTTGGAACAGGTGTTCCTGGGGGTGATTTAAGCAGATTTAGTCCGGTTGGCACGAGGTTCCCCCCGGCAGGGGGGCAGGAGAGCGGGGGGGGGGGGGAGGAAGCTGCATCCGGCGCGCCTCGCTCTGCAATTTTTTTTTTATTTTTCTATATAGTCCCCTGCTAGTAAAATGCACTTATAAAATTTTTCAAATATTGAATTTAAACCATTAAAAAAAAAACTTTCGGTTTGTCGTCAAAAAAGTCAGTAACCGCAGCCTTCATTTCGTCATCGGTCGTAAACCTTCGTCCCCTGAGGTCTTTCTTGAGAAGTCTAAACAGAAAATAGTCACAGGGGGCTAAATCTGGACTATAAGGGGGGTGGTCAATGGTTTCGAAGCCATTGTCTTTAATTGCTAGCTTCGTTGTGCGGGCGGTATGCACTGGTGCGTTATCGTGCAAAATCAGAATTCCTTTGCTTAGTTTACCTCGCCGTTTTTCTTTTATTGCCTCTCTTAGTTGATATAGTAAGTTTGAGTAATAATCAGCATTCATTGTAGTTTTCTTCGGTAAATAATATATGAGCGAAATCCCTTCTGTGTCCCAAAATATTGTAGCCATAAGTTTACCTGCCGATGGACAGACCTTGAATTTCCGAGGCGGCTTCTCATCCTTAAATTTCCACTGTAACGACTCTTGCTTACTTTCCGGGTCCCATTGTCGAATCCAAGTCTCATCACATGTTACAATTCTAGAAATTATTTCTTCCTCTTTCCCTCGACTCATGTCCAAAAACTCTTCGCAACATTTGACTCGCCTCTCCATGTCAAATGCAGTCAACATTCTGGAGACCCAACGCGCACTAACCTTGGACATGTTCAAATGTTCATTAATTATTTCATTGACTCGCTCTTTACTGACGCCCACATCTCTAGCTATCTCCCACTGCTTCACTCGTCGGTCCTCTAATATAATTTTTTTCACCCTGGCTACATTTTCATCGGTGACGGCCGAAACTGGTCTTCCGCTACGAGGATCATCTTCCAGGCTCTCACGACCTAACTTAAACTCCTTTGACCAAAACTTTATAACAAATTCGGAAGAACACGAACTGCCAAACACACGTAACATACGCTGTCTGATCTCCGAAGGCGTATTCCCTTCTTTAGTCAAAAACTTAATCACCGCACGCTGCTCGATTTTATCAATTTTCACTTTTTCTACCGACATGTTTGAAACAATTGTAGGAGACAAATAAACGTGATGCAATAAACAAATGAATGTAATACATTTTGAAAATAGAATAACAAACGAATATAAATCCATACCAGCCAGCATTATTTTTGTATATATTTCTGACCAAGGAGATTACTTATCAGCCGCCCCTCGTACCTGCATACATGTAGCAACTACATCGAGATGGATATCTTTTCTTATAACTGGAGGACGAGCAATTCATTTCTGGAACTCATTTTTCACTCCCTCATACAAAAAAGATGAGAAATTCAATAACCAAAATTTTTTTTTCACTTTTTTTTCCAAAATTCTTTCCAAAATTAAAACCATGACATGGCTCCACAAAAAAAAGCCTTCTGAATGGCCCAGTTATCCTAGTGTATAGAATAATAAATAAACTTGTAGGTAATATAAAAATAGGTAGTTAAATTTTTTAAAAATTTTCGTCCCAGTGGTTGTGAGTCTGTTTTGAAAGCTATAAGTCTTATCAATATAAGACAAGACAATTATTGTAGAGAATGTAATGAAGAATATATTGTTCATTGACAATTTTGATGTAGCTTTAACCGTTTTTGTTTTATCAATAAAAAACTGTAATTGGTGACACAAAAATGTGGGCGGGGTGGGGGGGGGGGGTGGTCCAAAAATCACTTTACGACTTGTTCCCACTTCGATATTTTGTTGTATACGTAAAAGCTACATGCATGCCAAGTTTCATGCTCGAGCTCAGGAGCCGGACTACTAGTCCCAAACTAGGCAAAGCCTCTGGGTACTAGACAACGGATAAACATACTTATAAATACATCCTTATATACATACTAAACATCCAAGACCCGAGATCAACCATTCGTATTCATCATACAAACATCAGCTCCGACCGAGGATCGAACCCGGGACTTCAAGCTTCGTAGTCAGGGTCTCTAACCACTAGGCTATCCGGTCGTCATACAATAATATCGAAGAGTTAGCACTGTTGACCGTGTAGGAATGTGGCTGAGTTAGCACTGTAGACCATGTAGGAATGTGGATTAGTTAGTACTGTAGATCATACAATAATGTCGAAGAGTTAGCACTGTAGACCGTGTAGGAACGTGGATCAGTTAGCACTGTAGACCATACAATAATGTCGATGAGTTAGCACTGTAGACCGTGTAGGAACGTGGCTGAGTTAGCACTGTAGACCGTACAATAATGTCGAAGAGTTAGCACTGTAGAGCGTGTAGGAATGTGGATGAGTTAGCACTGTGGACCACACAATAATGTCGAAGAGTTAGCACTGTGGACCATACAATGATGTCGAAGAGCAAGTACTGTAGACCGTGTAGGAATGTGGATGAGTTAGCACTGTAGGCCATATAGGAATATGGCCGAGTTAGTACTGTAGACCATATAGGAATGCGGACGAGTTGGCACGTTAGACCATATAGGAATATGGACGAGTTAGAAAATTACCGATGTTGACGAGGTCGTCTTGTGCCGATAACATTAAATTTAAAACGGTGTACATATGAGAAATATTGCATTAGTAGGATAATAAGATTTACAACTTCAATTTATTAGACACTAGCTTTTACCCGCGGAGTCAGACCAGAGAAACTGTTGTATTTGGAAATTGTCAGAAAGAGAAAAAATCAGAGCAGTAGTGCATATAATAAATTTAAAAGGAAAACTATCAGAGATCAGCAGGCTTTATAGATTTGGGAGTAATAGTTGACCAACTTACTATGTTTGTCTATGTCGGTAATCGATATAAATTGACCCCACACTGCATACAGATTGCTTAGGAGTAGGGCTCTGCTAACACTGGTTTCGAATAGGTGTGATGAAAATACCTTTATCTACACGCATATTATAAGTCCACTATAATGCGTTCAGAAACCGTAGAAAATTACTAGCATTTCGACAGCCAGTATCGAAAAGTCTTTACGACTTCGAATTCGTTGTCGTAATGACTTTTCGATATCGAATTCGATGTCGTTATGAGTTTCAAATTTGAGTCATCTTCAAAAACCACCATAATTTAATGAAATAAAAAAAACATTCGATACGAAGCAGGCTCGGTATGTTGTTTGTCTTTAATAAATAAAAAAGCAGTTGAATTCGTGATAGGTATATTGTATGCCTTCGGCTTCTGAACCCATTATGAGTACTTATTAATATGTGTGTAGATAAAGTAATGTATGCAACTCTACATTATTAGGATTTAAAACTCTCGTGTGTTCCTATTATAAAAGTCAGCTTCGCCTCGTTTCATAAAAACACTCTAGTTTTAAGGACCGTTATTATGTAACAGTTGCATAAACTACTATTATATTAGGTATCTATGCCAGGGCTTTTTCGCAATGTAATGGCTTAGGCCTATTCTGGGCGTGTCCGACACTCTCTTGCCTGGTTTTTCTATGATAAAAACCGGACAATTAAGAGTCGGACTCGCGCACGAGGGTTCCGTACAAATATTTTGACGCTTTTCCCCAGTTTTATAAGTTATCCATTGTTAGCAGAGAGAGCCCTGCTCCTAAGCAAAATGTACGCAGCTTGGGGTCACCTTATATTGGTCTGCGAAATCTACAGACAGACATAAAAAAATATTATTTTGAGAATTTTCTGAGTGGTTGTGCTATAAGAGCTACCTTCATACCAAGTTTCAAGTTTCTAGGACAACTGGAAGTACCATTTAGGTTTTCAGGGTACGGCAATTTTTATGGAAACGACCTTTTTAATGACTGCCTCTTTTGATTGCCTTGACTTAGAAGTTTGTTTTTTTCACAGCCTCAAGGGACGGCAGGCTTGAGTATTTGATATTAATTTCAGCATGCGCGTTCCAGAGAAAAAGGGTCTTGACGGACAGACAGACAGACGGACAACAAAGTGATCCTATAAGGGTTCCGTTTTTCCTTTTGAGGTGCGGAACCTTAAAAACCAATCAAATTCGTGACAGGTATTACAGCATTGGGCTTAGGGGCGGAGGGGAGCAAACCATGACTTATTTTTTCTTACAAGTGGTTAGGAGGGAGTCTTGATAGTTCTTACGTAAGATCACAAATGGAAATGGCGCGCTCGGATGCGCTGGAATATAAAGAAAATCTTTAAAATAAAACCAAAGTTCGCTAAAACAAAAATTACGAAACAAACGTTCCTAAAAATCATTTATTTCAAAAGTGTACATGGTGTTTGGTATAACGATGTAGGAACTTTAGGAGGTGATACAGGGGACTATTAGAAATAGTTTAAATTTGAAACCTATACGTCTTAGTCCAATATGTGATTTTTTTATCTAGTTTTTCTGAATTTTTTACTTGATACCAAAAGCTAACATAAAAAAAAAATCGAACGAACGAGTGCAAGCAATCAAATTTATTTCTTTATAATTAAAACCGCAATTAATTGATTAACCAACCACAAAAAAATCGGCCTCCCACTGGCTACACATTTTTTTGGTATCTATTTTGTAGGTCACCATGAGTGGTTTCCGTCAAAAAATGAACTTTATGGGGCTGTGAAAAAAACCTCCCAGGATATTAAGGTTCCAATTAGTTTAAAAACATGCTCGTCTTGTTAACTGTAATTAAAAATAAAAATGACAACATAATTGCAACTAATAAAAAAACTATCACTGGTCAACATGTTGAACGCCACGACCGAACAAAAAAAGTTGCCCGTACGAAGTAGACAATTATGTAAGTTCATTCTTAGATCAAATCACTTACTTTTTACAGTTTATGTTTTCCAAATAAAAAAGCAAAGTAAGACACTTTTACACGCACTTTATTTTAAAATAACTTTGCAATTAAATGATAAATCGATAAATAAATTCCATTCTCCCACTTACGCTACTAAGCACAAATTTTAAAATCACATTTTGTTACACTCAATCAATGTTTTCTGTCAGAAAATAACCTTTTTACAGCTATTTAAATGTAAATAAAAACTGCTTCGGATATTGATGGTAAAAACATCAATATCCTAAGTAGTTTTTATTATGCACACAGACACACACATACATCATTCATAATTTTGATAGACACAATGAGTGTTTTCTATCAGAAATTAACCTTTTTACAGCCAATTCAATGTAAATAAAAACTACTTAGAATATTGATGTTTTAACCATCACTATCCTAAGTAGTTTTTATGATACCCACACATCATTCATCATTTTGTTAGACACATTGAATGTTCTGTCTGTTACAGCTAATTAAATTCAAATAAAAACTACTTAGGACAATGATGGTTAAAACATCAATATCCTAAGTAGTTTTATTTACATTGAATTAGATGTACAAAGGTTAATTGTTGACAAAAAACACTAATTGTGTCTAACAAAATGTGATTTTAAAATTGTATTTAGTGGCGTAATGGTATTTATTTATCGATTAATCATACAATTGCAAAGTTAATTTAAAATAAAATGCGTGCAAAAGTGTCTTTATTTGCTTTTTTATTTAGAGAACATAAATTGTATAAGAAATGATTTGGTCTAAGAATAAACTTGCATGTTTGTCTACTTCGTACGGCGAGCTTTTTTGTTTGGTCGTGGCGTTCAACATGTTGACCAGTGATATATTTTTTATTTGTTTCAATTATGCTATGATTTTTGTTTCTAATTACAGTAAACAAATCGAACATGTTTTGAAACTAATTGGAACACTAATATTCTGGGAAGTTTTTTTTCCACAGCCTGATAAAGTTAATTTTTTTGGCGGAAACCACTCATGGTAACCTACAAAATCAGTAATAAAAAAAATGTCTACCCAGTGGGAGGCTGATTTTTTTGTGATCGATTTGATTAATCAATTAATTGCGGTGTTAATTATAAAGAAATAAATTTGACTGCTTGCACAGTTTGTTTAAAATTTATTTTTTTATATCAACTTTTGATACCAAGTAAAAAAATAAGAACTCGATAAAAAAAAACTCACATATTGGACTAAGACATATAGACTTCAAACTAAGGTCACCCGGGGTAAAAGCGACTATGGGTCTATTGCGTTTATTTGAGTTATTTTTTAAACCACGTGAGTTACAACAGCTCCCGTCATCTTGTGATAGACACCTGAACTACTTGGAGGACAGCACGTAACATAGAGGGCGTTTTGGTGAATCGTATTCAAGATATCGGCCATATTATAATTTACTGTCACACCAGACCAACGCGGTATGTGAGGGAAGTGAACAAAATCCATTTACATCCTCAATTTTCTTTAAGTTTTTGGTACAAATTTTTGTTCAATATAATCAGTATTGGTTGGCTCATGCGCCCGAATTATATTTTTTATTAAAAATGCTTTATTCTTAGAATTATATGCATGTAAAATGTTTGGAGTAAAATTTTCGAATTTGTCTAAAGGCGTCAGCAATTTTGAGGTAATTGCGTTTGTGCAACGCATTTGCCCCAATATCAGTGGTCAACAACCTTTTCCTTGATTTGTAGTTTTAACAGTTTTAGTACGAGTAACGAGTAAAGATTAAAAATAACAGAATGTTAAATATATGACTGAATTCTAAAGTGCATTAATTAATTCTTCACCAACATTTAAAATTCAGATATACTCATAAGTACTTTATTATTTGATTTATTCTTTAGATTTAACAAAACAAACAGTAAGTATTTATTTTACCCGTAGAGTGGGTCGCTGGTAGAGGGGAAAATATCGTAACTATAATAATGTTTTTTTGTAACTCGCTCTTCTCGATCGAATCGATCGAAAAAATGATTTTGTGCCAAGTTTCATGCGGCGCATTCTTCTTGGCAATCATGGTCTTTCCGAAAGCGCTGGTAGACTCAAAAAAAAAGACGTGTAAAAAAGCATTCAACTGCCTATTCGCTGAATAAAATTTTGAATTTGTATTTTGAATAAAAATGTTTGCAACATCTGGTATTTAGGTTTGGATAAATGCGTCTGCAAATTGAAGACGCATTTTCCTCAATTATGCTATTTTGTATCTCATTTCCTTTTTAGTATTATTTTGTTCCTTTGTATTAACAATACCTTCTAGAATACGTTCCATGATGTTTCAAAGGCCTAATCCCAATACTTTAACAGTTATTTAAAAAATACGCATTTTCCCAAAATGGGGTAAAAGCGTCTAAAATTCCATTTAAAAAAATCGGGTTCGGAATACTTAGGGATACTTCGGAGTACTTCGGAGCGATCACAACTCCCCCCGCACCGCAGCTAGTTGACAGAATTGTTTTCTTTTAAATTAGCATGTATTGGGTCTCTATAGGGTTATATGCTCGTAGGAAAATACAGAGCCGAAAATTTAAAAACAAATACAAAATATTCCTTTGCTTTTAGATTTCAGGAAAACCTATTAGAAATCTATGGCATTAAAAGTAACACAGGGAATGGTAATTTAATTAATTAACTTACGGAACCCTTTCCACGCGAGTCGAACTCGCCCTTGTCCGGTTCGATTTTTCTTACATAGGGGTGGGAGAGGGTTAAAAACTGGCATAAATCGTCTTACGTAATAAATGAATGGCCCCTATGCAACTACATAATTAGGCCTTAAAACACTAGTAGTGTGGTCTTATTAGAAAACTCGGCCTCGCTTCGCCTCGTTTGATGGAACCACACTCGTATTTTAGGGACCCTCATTATGTAACAGTTGCATAACATACGAACGTTGCAAGTTAAGTAAAAGCTTGTAATAAAAAGTCACAAGTCAGTAAAACAACCGGCCCCGCGTCATGCCACCATGCCAGGCGCAAAGGTGCCCAGCACGCTCGCCGCATTTACCCCTTTGATCTGCGATGGATAGCCTTAGCGCAGTTTGCACCAGGGCCCTATTTCTCGAAACTATTAGTTTACTAGTATATTAGTTATTAGTGAAAAGTTTACGAGTTCTAATATTTTATGTTTCTCAAAAATTATGATGAGCTGGTAACTAATACCGGTAGACTAATGAAAAATATTAGTCTGGCTTGGCTGAATGCACCTACAACCCATGACTTGTAACCTATTAAAAAACCGGCCAAGTGCAAGTCGGACTCGCGCACCGAGGGTTCTGTACAAAGTTTTTCCCGCTTTTCCCCAGTGTTTAAAGTTGTCCAGTGTTAGTAGAGCCCTGTTCCTAAGAATAATGTACGCAGTATGGGGTTATTTTATATTGGTCTGTGACATAATTATACAGCCAGACATAAAAAAATAAGATTTTGAGATTTTGCCCCGCCCCCGCCACTTAAGTTTCGCAATTCTTCGGGCTATGTCGGTAACCTTAGTTCTACTGCGGATATCATCATTTCTGATTCTATCCTAAACCCCGAGCATAGCCCTCCATCGCACTGAGTGACTTTGAGCTTCCTTATGAGATGATGATGTTTGCACATTGGCGTTAAAAGCGAATTGTTGCTTTAATTTTGATAATATTATATTGTTTTAAAATGGATCTCAACTCAAACAAACCAAAAAAATGGGAAGTAATTTATTGAATCAGGCGTTACTTTGCGGAGGTCCATATTTATGAACTAAAAAACAATTACTTTGCTCACCCGCGACCACTAATGACAAATAGTTATATCTGTGCGGCAAATGTATGTTTCCATGCAACACCTCCACCTCCACTGCTACACGAATCAACACATGCCACACAGACCCAACTATCACCACCACCACTATACTAAACGCTGACGCGTTTCGGCACTCTCCACGAGGCCATTTACGAAGCACAACAACAACCGCTCAACATGCCACCACTTCCACTACTGACATATGTAAACCATGTACTCAACTTAGTTAATGACAAAACCAACGTACCCACTAATATTTTATAAATTCCAAACTACCCTTTTATGTAAGTCCTAAACTACCCTTTTTTAAGAAATGAATTCCAAACTACCCTTTTTATTTTTATTTTTAATCTACGCCAGGTACCCCGTTATTTTTAACCGAGTACGGTAAAAAGAGAAGTCATGTTCTCATTATTACTATGACACATTATTAAAATTAGAACCAAGTCGTAACAAAGGCGAAGAAACCAAATTAACTTGTTCATTAATAATAGACCCCATGTTGTTGTACCTAATTATTTCCAATTGTTCTAAAACCGATAGCCGCAAACCCTTATCACAATAATGTAAAATTTCGTACGTATCTGAGTCTAACAACGAATGATTCGTTTCTAATAAATGCTTGGCAAAGTTTGATTTCTCTGGATGATCATGCCTATATGACGAGACATGCTCTTTAAATCTAGTATCAAAGCTTCGACCGGTTTGTCCAATGTATACTTGACTACAGTCGCCACAAGTGAGTTTATATACGCCCGACCTGTTCCCTTTATCCACCTTTTCTTTGTTATTACAAAGTCTAGAACGTAAAGAATTAGTAGTCTTAAAGGCAACATTGATGTTATTTGATTTTAAAATATTATAAATCTTGTCAGACAACCGGCCAACATAAGTAATACTAGATCTAAATTTGTTAGTAGGCTGAGATGGCAACGCAGAGTAAAGCATGCTATTCACTATCCGTCCCTGCTTCTTTTGAACCAGACTATTAACCATTGCTGTACTATAACCATTTGTTGTTGCTATCTGATATATAGTATGTAACTCAGAATCATAATGCTCTTTCGACA